>JASDQU010681936.1:34179-48240 GCA_032191745.1 Picea mariana
TCTCCCAAAGCTACAATTGCATTTCCTACTCTTCTTCTGCCGCTGTGATGTGTGAGTGATGGTTGTGTGAGAAGAAGCGGGTTGCATTTCCATTGTTGAAGAGAAGAAGATGCCATAGCTATTGCCATGGCGTGTATTTCTCTATCTACTCATCCATTTCTCCAGGCTTGGAAATAGAGCAAATTTCACCGGAGCAGGCCACGTGGCAACGATAAAAAGACAGAATCGTGAGTAAAGACAGAATTATGGTATCAAATCGCTAAATGAAGTGAGCGAGGGACACGTCGGATGAGGTATGAAGTAGCTCGTTGTCGTTCCGACTTTGTGAGTTTAATGATGATCTCATCTTAGTCCCGTGGTTCTATGGCGAGATTGTCGTCTCCCTGCAATGACTGCGGAAATATGAGAAATGCTTATTTTTAGACCTACCAGGGGGTGGGGGAAACAAAGGGGATGTTTTTTTTGAAGAAATGAATGAAAGGAAACGACAAAATTCAGCATCTCTCCGAGCAGGGTCTAGTGTCAACACGATCGTAGTTAGTTTCAGAGGTTTTAGTTACAGAGAGGATCTATTTGCGCCAACCATGTCCGAAAGAGCTTGATAAGCGACAGTGCACGCGATATCGCTGATCGGTCGTGAGTCCATGTTCAATTTCCCAGCTAATTCAGCTAATTCAGAGTTAATCTTTTCTCCCGAGTTACTTTTTCTTTGGGTGTTTTGGTGATCTGTTTTTAAATTTCAGGTTAATCAAGAATTTTGATCGATTTTCTGATAATCTTGGTTGATTTAAAATGGAGCAAAATCCTAGGGTAAAGTTCTGAAATGCATGAAACTTTAATCCATGAGAAGCTCAAAATACCCCTGAAAATCTGGTCAGATTCAGGCCCTGAAATTTCCCAACTTTGTTTGCTCCCGAATTAACAACATCATTAAACGTTTTATCTTTTGGGTTTTTTTTTTAATTATGAAATGAAAATCCCAATTTTCTATTGTTTGAATTATTTTTTAAATGTATAATTGTATTCAACATTCTAAAAAATTCCCTCTAACACTAAGATTAGAATATGTACAATATTTTCGAACAAAATTGATTGGAAAATATACCTAGAAAAAAACCAAAAGTTAAAACCGTTAGATTGGTCTTTGTAAAGTGGGAGTAAAAAGTAAAGACATGCTATGAACACTTGAAACTTATAGTGTAGAGTGATATGGGTTTTCGTTTTTTTTTTCTTTCATTGGTATATTAATTTAATTTTATTAGGGGATTGGTTATAGAATGCAACTAGACTATGTATTTATTTTTGATTTTTTTGTTGTTTTTTGATAAGTTTTAAGAGAGATGTTTGACTAGGCACTATTTTTTATGGAGAATTTGAGGAAATTGATCTGGAATGGATCATTATATAATTTGTCATTTATCTTGCTATTTTCTGAGTGGAAAAATTGAAAGACTTGGCTTGCAAGGTCTTTTATAGAGGTAGGTTCAAATTTGGTGATTTGGGGTCTAAAAACTTCTAGAGACGATTTGAGGCATCACAAGGCACTTTTTGGGATCAAAAATTTGTGAGGTTGGCTCAAAGCTCCTTAATGTTGTTCTACACATTGAAAGCTTTCCAACATTGCGAAAATCACCTCAATCGGAGTTTGTATGCAAAAGTTATACCTTTTTAGGGGTAGGTCCCAATTTGGGGTCTAAAAACTTCTAGAGCTGATTTGAGGCATCAAAAGGCACTTTTGGGGATCAAAAAATTGTGAGGTTAGTTCAAAGCCCCTTAACGTTGTTCTACACATTGAAAGCTTTCCAATGTTGCGAAAATCACCTCAATCGGAGTTTGTATGCGAAAGTTATACCTCATGCAAGTTGACCTACCATGTTGACCACCATGACACCAAGTGGATACCACATAAGCTTCCATTACTCACACATGTGGGGTTAGTCACATGTGGACTTTGAAGAATATTCTAGCGGGTCGAAAACTCTAACACTAATTGAGGGTTGAGGCATGTAGAAACCCTAACCCTAGCCCTAGACAGTGATTAGGATATGTTAACACTAGACCTCTAGGAAATGAAGGGTTCCATTCTTTTGGTATTGTTATTTTTCCATAGTTGAGCAGAGCATCTAGGAGTGGGATATTGAAGCATAACAAAGGAGGTAGAAGATTTATGTAACTTTCATTCATGCCACAGTGTCCATTGAAACTCCAAACTGAGTGTCCCTTTCTTTGTTCTTGCATTTCATAACCAAAAAAAAAAGAGAGCAAAGCATAGGCCTCGCCTTCTAGCTAGGTTTTCTACCATATTGGGTTTCCCATGTCACATTTGTGTTCATTTGTGTGGATGGTGTGTTCATTTGTGTGTTTCTTTCATTTCGGTTTTAGTTATTTCCATAATTTTGAGCGCTAAACTAGTAATATTAAATATGAGATTTGAGATAATAAATTGCATAATAAAATGTTTCAAAATATTGTAGGATCTGTTGTGACGAACTATTCTAGTGGAATATCCACAACAATTTACAAATCAGAAACAAAACCCTATCAGTGAGTCGCTTTGTTCAACTATAGTTGGTTATTAATAAGGTCTCATCAAATGAATAAATAAAATTGGTATTTATCATTTTTCACGATTATTGGGTGGCATCCACATCCCTTGCTCATCCTAATAATCATAACATGATTATTTCACGTGAATTGTCTATATCTAAATGCTTATTAAAATTAGCACACCCTTACTTATGTTCTTGTAAAGACTTACAAAGTTTTGGTATAAATCACCAATACATTTTTTTGGAAATATGTCTTATAAAATATTTTTGGTTAAGTTCTCATTTTATGAGAAGCATATCTATACCATCAAAGTTACCCAAGTCTTATACCTCATCTACACCCACTTAAAAGATTTTGAACCTAGATCTCCACGTTAATACAAATTCATTCCCCTTATTACTTGCCTCTAGGTCACACTCTTGTAGGTCAAATCACTAATCCTTACTAGACTTAGCTTGCCTCGCAACTCTACTTCTACTTATTTAAATGTAAATTGAAAATTAGATAAACCCCGAGTTCAAGGAATACGAGGAGTGTATGCATATGTGTTGCGCTCTAGGGCTTGGCCTGGGCCCCAAACAGACGGGGGCTTTGAAGCTCTATTTTGACTATTTTGACATATGTTTATTATTGATCTAATGGAGAAGTTATGGTTTACGTACCACTTTCATCGTACCACTTTCATCTAATGACTTACGTTGGGCCCATTGTGGGGACTCTCTACATCTCCATCATGAAGGTCACCTTCTGTAACCATCGCCCTATATCATTCACTACGCCTTTCGGAGAGGAACCCGGGAGTTGCAATAAGGTGAGTGAGTAAGCGAGTAATGTCACCTTTGGCTATATTCTAAACCCGTTTCCCTGCTAATTGGCAAAAAGTGAAATGGTGATAATGAATGTAGGGTGTGATCTCATTGGTGACACTAAAAAGGATAATCATGTGGAAAAGTATATTAGAATGGTTATGGTGGATAGTGATGAGCTCTAGTTCATGGGATTCTTTAATTATAACAATGATTTGGGCACTATGTAGGTATACAACGACTAAATTTAGCAAATTTAGTTTTCACCTCAACATCATTCATAATCTTCAACCTTATATCCCATTGCTTATGTCTATTTTTCACTACAAGGGATTGTTCATGATGGTAAACAACACTCCAAATGTTGTTCACTTAATGGATGTGTGGCCAAACCCAATAGTGGTGTGCAATATATGCAAACTAGTTTGTGTGTGACGACCCTTTTGTAGGGATACGACTACATTAAGGAAACACCTCCAACGTAATGTTATTAACATCTTCACCTTGTATTAATGTGCTCTCTACTTATGTCAACATGGATGAGACCAACTCGTAAATATCTTGGGTTTTCACTATGCGGGGATCCATGTTAAAATCTCATGGAAGACATGTAAAATGTAATTTGTGTTTTGATAACACAAAGATAAGGTTCATAGATCCATAGAATGAGAAAAGTTGTCCTCTCTGTGTAAAATCATTATATATGTGATGTGTTATATTACTACAATGACATATCCTTGTGCTAGGATGTTGTTTGACATTGATAATTATTCTACTTGGATTGTTAATCAAAGAGATATTTTCTACGTACTTTGATAATTATAAGGTTTGATACTACTCTGACGCCATTAACAACCCATTGCATCCATAATGAACGCTCATTGATATCCTTTAGTGAGTTGGTGGCCTTCAGCAACCTTCCCCTCTTTTTAAAAGGGTTGAGGCAATGGTGTTATGGTTGAACCTCAACCCGTACATATGATGTATTGCAATATATAACTACAATGGAATATCTTTGTGTTAGGATGTTGTTTCACGGTAATAATTATTCTACTCGAATTGTTAATCAAAGAGGTTTTTTCTATATGATTTGATAGTTATAAGATTTGATATACTACCCTAACGTTATTAACAACATGTTGCATCCATCATTAATGCTTGATAATAGACTTTAGTGGGGTCATGGCTTTTGGCAACCTTCTCCGCTCTTTAAAAGGGTCAAGGTAATGGTATTATGGTTGAATCTCACCCCATATATATAATGTATTACAATCTATTACTACAATGACGTATCCTTGTGATGGGATGTTGTTTCACATTAATAATTATTTTAGTCGAATTGTTAATTGAAGAGGTATTTTCTACATCCTTTGATAGTTATAAAATTTGATCTACCTTAATGTCGTTAACGACCCATTGCATCCATCATTAATGCTTGTTGATAACCTTTAGCAAGGTGGTGACCTTTGGTGAGCTACTTTTCTTTTTAAAAGGGTTGAGGCAATGGTATTATGGTTGAACCTCACCTTGAATTTAGTTTTCTAAGCTAAAGAATTTAACAGTGTTGGTTATTACTAATTGAGACGCTAATGACCACCACACATTAAAGGCCCTAAGGAAATTTGTGCCCATTTTTTCCATGAGGTTATGGCATTTCCCTGAATGAGTCTCCCATTGGTATTGGTATGATGAATATTTTGTTATTTATGACAAACTTAGACGAAACACATAATTGGACTATAGTATGTGTAAAATTCCACTCGTCTATCATAAGGAACTCTAGGACCACATGGCTAACTTTGCACACCTTCTCGTAGCTTCACAAAAGGTTTATTTTCATTATCCTCCAAAGGGGAATCATATTGTGATGTCATTATTGCTTGGGGCTCATGGATTTATCACCTTGCCATAGTGACATTCTCTCCATGAGAGAAAAAGTTTTCAACAGAGAAAGTCGCTCAACGATGTTGTGTTGTTTGGTTTGAATTCCCAGGTCTCTATATATGGTGCTAGGATTTTTCCAGAGTGAGTCTTTTCTCCCATTGGTAGTGTTATCTATCATGAGCCAACAAGAATTGTTAATAGTAGGTTGCAAAGGTGGGTTTCTTTTAGGGTTAACTTGTCTATAGACTTACAAGAGTTTGTGTGCATCCGAGTTGGGTCAGAGTGTCGTGTCAAAGTGTACACTACATCAATATTTTAATTACATGTTTCTTATGTCAAATCCCTAATCATAGGATTAGAGATTGTTCCCTCATGGTCAAAGTTGATACTCCAAAATCTCTATGGTAGAATGATTTTTAGGCTTAGGTCCACAAGGCATCAAATAATGGCGTTATGATGGGTGGGTTCATGTGGTTAGAATTTCACAACAAAATAATAAAATTTCCCCTTCGCGTAAGGCATCAATGATCATAAAACCTCTAGAGGTATCAAGGTTGCCACCAATAAAACTGGGGAGTTGAAACATAGGAAAGGACATCCTTGGTTAATCTCAGGCCATTTCCTTAAGGAGGGAGGCCATAGGTCCAGGTCACTACCCCTACTAATACACTCTCAACAAGATGTGGACATTGAGGAATACCTAAAACAACCCCAATAACTCAATCTTGATGATTATATTTGAACCCCTAAGCTGTGAAATGTTTTAAGGTTGTTGAATGATATGGATGGGCACGAAGAGATGGACTTCAATGCCTCAATTCATGATGAAGGTAATGCCTTGTAATATCAAGGGCTTGATAGACCTTTATAAAAAAAAACATGGTGCAAAAGATGCAAAACTCATTAACTATTCTTGATATCCTTGGTTTACAAGAAGTGAAAATAACAACATTTATGCTTTAAACGACGATGAAATATATGTGGCCACATGCTTTTGTTTACATTTCAAGACATGCAAAGAGGAAGAGCAATGTGCCCACACTTATCTTGCAAGGCATAGTAGTTGTTGTTATTAACTTAGGAATAGACCCAATCGAAAGATTAGTATGGCCCTACTAAATTCATAAGGGCACATTTTGGGGTTTGCCAACATATATGCAATGAATGGCRTTGTTGGAAGGGTGGGGGTTTGGAGATGGATGGTCAACAATTTGCAAGAGCCTTGTTCACTTGTTGTGGAAATTTAAACATGGTTGGAACCCCATATGACAAAGAAGAAACTTAKCTTATCAATGTGTCTAAGGAGGGGGGGAAGGATTGGCTAGGAATTTCCTACGAGTTACATTGGGCATGTGTGCCCCAAATAAGTCTAGGACTAATGATTCRGTTGTGTTTTGGTATATTTGGCTTATTTTTTGTAGAGGCACTGAAAGAGTTTTGAAAAGATTGGACAAAGTAATGTTGTCAAATCAAAACACATTCATTTTTCATTAAAGGGGTTCAGTTAGTCCAAGTAATTGGAGTGGCTACCCGCTCTTATCATTATCATGTTGCCTTATTTATATCCTTGGGTGCAAAAAATATGCTCATACACAAAACTAAGTTCTTATTGAACGTCTCCCACCTTCTGCAACCTAGTTGCATTAATGATATATGGAAAATACAAAACAATTCCCTTGGGTCAAAAGGCAATAAAGGTTGCATTGTATGGTGGGGAGATGTTAGCATACTAGTGGGAATGATAGACTTATACATTTTCATACAATTGACACGATATGAATAGGTTTGTTGATGCTATGTATCCAATCTTTAACAATAAGAGGTTTTATATAGTTTGGAATGATTATTTATTTGTGTATGCCCTCCTTTGAGACGAGCCTCCACAATCTTTTGTTTGCAAAATATTTGCCAAAAAGGAAAATGTTTTTTATCCCCCACTCCATGTTTCCTTTGTCTTGGATAATGTCTTTCATTTTACCAATGTGATACCTTTTTTCTAGTCCAAAGAAATTTTWAAAACTTCATTTATTATCTTCTCYGGGAGCCTMCTTGGGAATAAAATMTAAAGAATGCYAATACACTAGAATTTCTTCCAACATAGACTTGGCTAAAGTTAACCACTCTCCACTAGAAAGTCACCTATTACACCATAAGTTAATTATTTTCTCTATATTTTCTACTAATCAACTCCAATCATTTTTACCATAGTCATTAGGCTTCAAATAGAACCCTACTAGATATTTGAGCCCTGCTTGAAAGTTCACATGCTGAAAAGGAAATCCCTAAAGAAGCGTCCTTTCTTTATCCAACTCCACACCATTGAAAGATATAGAGAACTTTTGAAAAATTATCTCCATTTTAGATGTAGTGCTATATGTCACTGATATTTCTTTAAACTTATTTGAGTCAACAAACTTATTCGAATCCCTCCTTGCATCAACCCTCTAGAAGCTCTAAAGAATCGATATGTTGAACCATCAACGAAAACAATAAAAGAGGCATAAGATAAGCAACCCATAGTTTAGTTCACCACTTGAAGACATAAACCAATATGAACCAACATTAATATTAGATAAAGGCTTACTCTATCATAGGCTTTAAACAAATCTAGCTTCAAAATCATAGCTGGCAATTTCTTTATTTTGATAGTGTACAAACCTTCTTGTGCCACCCCTATGGCATCATGGATTTGTCTCTCGTTGAGAAACCCAAACTGTTCTTGAGAAATAATTTCATAGATTATCTTCTTCGCTATGGATGTTATTATCTCCGCTAGTATCTTATATATGCAATTACATAAAGAGATAGGCTTAAAACCATCTAAATATGATGGGATATCCTTCTTAGGAATTAATGCCAAGAAAGTTGAATTGAAAGTGCCAAGCACCTTCCCAAAAACCCTTGATTACTCCACAACCCTTGATAAATCCTATTCAAACATATCATAAAATCCTATAAAGAATTCTATAGTCCAACAATCAGGCCTTGGATTTTTTTCCTTATATAATGATGCCAAGATTGTTTTCAATTCATCCTATGAAACCTCCTCCATCAAATTGTCATGTGCTCCCTCGTTTACAAAATTTTGGAAATAAGTGGTGAGTTTAACAATTTCTACTATGTTTACTCTCCCTCATTCCTTATACAAATTATAAAAATGGAAAACCCCTAACTCTGTTGTTGGGCCTCAGAAATGTCACATTTATATCCTCTTTTTCCTTCACTATTCCTTACATTTCATCGTCCCATTAACCTTCCATCATACCATTTCCATAATGATACTTGGGTTTCTCCTTATTATTTTCCATAGTATTCATTTTAGTATTATAAGTGAATTTGTGATTAAATATTAGAAAAATAATATATTTTCATTATATATCAAGGTTGGATGAGTTTGATGATGTGTGCAGGCATATGTGAAGATTTTAACAAAGTCAAATATTACCACCTAGCCTCAAATTCGAATTTCATCTTCAAGCATATTCAAAGGAGAAGATCATGGAAGATTTAGATGGCATATCTTAGCCTCAAATTTGAATTTCATCTTCAAGCATATTCAAAGGAGAAGATCATGGAAGATTTAGATGGCATATCTTATTTAAAATATGTGAGAGATGTGTGGAGGATTTGAAGAGATCATATTTTCTAATAATAGGAAAGTAGTTGAGAATGGTTGAGAGAATAGTGGATCTGTAATTATGACACTCTTCAAGACTCTCATGTATATGAGAGAGTGTTCTCTCTTCATGAGGAGGATCATGTTATTCATAGGAGATTAGCTTGGAGAGTTAGAGATCATGTAATTCATAATTTAGTCTTGTAATGAGGAGAAGGGGATTCTTAGCTTTGTCATTTGACTCTTGTAATATAATTTGAGATTGATGTATTGTGTGAGCTCACATATGTCTTTTGCCATTCAACTCTTCACATGTTGTATTGCTTTTCTAGATTAGTTTTTTGCTTTCCTAGTTAGTCTTTCAATGCTTTCCTAGATTAATTTCATTTTAGCAATTTAGATTATATTAGTTCCACTTCAGTCCTGCATATATAGTGTGTGTGTTTTGTAATCCTACGAACCTCAAATTGACAAATTAAATAGTTGGGCAAGTACTACAACGGAATTAAACGAAAATATTTCCGCCTAACATTTTGGCGTTGTTGCCGGGGAAGCATGGTGGACTGAAGTTTAATTTGATTTTCTTGCAAGCGTAATTAGAGTGTGAATTTCAATTTCAGCAAGTGTGTTTGATTTTTTGCAATTGTGAAGAGGTTTTCATGTGTTTCAGCAAGTATGATTTTCAGTTTTTTTTTTTTTTGATTTGGGTGCTGTAAGAACCCCTTTTGCAATATGATTTAACCATGAGTGTCAACTTGGAATAGCTCGCTCGGATCCTGGTGAAAACTGGGATTTCTTCTTCTCAGGAAGAGGAGATCTTGACAGCAGCCCAGAGCTTAAATACTCCTCTAGAAACAAACGAGAAATCAACATCTGAGGAACTTGAGGAGGACAATGAGGAGTTGCAGCAAGATCTTAGCGAGGAAAAACACACCTATGAAAGCATTATCGAGCAATGGTTCCATGTAAGCACTCGATTAGTTCCATTTTTTTTTTTTATTTAAAAATTTTGCAGTCACAACAACTAGATTCATTCATTCTCGTAAAATCCTATTTTTCATTTGAAAATTTGCCATTGAACATATTGTTGTTACTGATACGTGAATGGCTCCACTAGAAATTTGCCTACACGTAACTAATTTTTAATTCCATTTAGTGTAGAGTAGGTAGGTTTTAATTTTCAGTTTTTGTTTTACCTAGAATAAGTATGCTCTCCTCCGCGCTTCGTGCGATCACGGGGATCAGAAAATAGGAATGATTTTGATTTCAGGAATGAATGTCTTTGCATCCATCCTTTGACCTGCAAATAAACACAGTGAGAAATAAAATAAAATAAAATAAAATTTGTAGACGAATAAAATACAGCGAAAATTTTCGTTGTTACAACATGTTGATACATAAAAAAAATTATGTTGTTACAGCATGTTGTTATAGCATGTTGATACAACAAACTGATATAGCATGCTGATACAACAAAAAATTTTACATGCTGTTACAACAAGCTGATACAACGAAATTTTACATGCTGCAACAGTGAAATTTTTATTTTTATTTTACATGCTGAGATAGTCACTGTTACAGCTAAATTTTGATTGTGTTTGTATCATGCTGAAACTTTGGTTGAATTGCGTTTTCTATCCATGCTAAAACCTGCAACAAAACAAAAACAATAAAATGGACTTGACATGAGTATTAATAATATGATGCCCCAAAACGATTGCACTGAGAACGCATTACTAAGACAAGAAATCTTAAGAGTGCATTTATCCTGCTGTCTATTTTTCTCCTTCGCCCTGCACTATTGCTGAATTCTTTTTCGGTCCAAACTATCTCTGGAACTTTTGATTGAAGTTTCACTGCCCACGCCAAACCTGCAATAGCCATGCTCTATCACCTAGTCTCTGTAATTGCCAGAAATGTGTAACTGATAAAACACATTATTTTAAAATGCATTTTCTGAGCAAACCAAGGCAAAATAGAAAAAAATAAAACGTGGGTTTTCTTCAAAATGGAGGCAATTAGGTAACACGTGAGAGATTTTCTAGATTTCACAACCATTTGGGAGAAACTCAGGGTTCTTCGGAGCTCCATTTTGCAGATTGCGTGAAGGAAAAACGATTTGTTTTAAGTTACGACACCCTCCAAGAAGAAGAATACAAGTTAAAAACAAACTCTTCTCCACATGGCACATGATATAAGAGTCCAATTTGATCTCTGGTGATTGAGAATACACACGTGATTTTTGTCACAAATTTTGGTAACTAGAATGATATGCAAGTGAGAATTTTATGGGATTGATTAGTTATTGTACGTTCAACAGCATTCAGAGCTTTTTCTGCCAGAGGTTGTAAGACTAAATTTGATTTGATTAATTTGCGGCAATCTTATTTGATTGTTTTTAACGATGCACAGATTTTGTTGTATTCGATTTTATTTGCAATGATATCATTTCCAAACCGTCACGCTATATCAGGTTTGCTACACTCCCCAAAAAAATAAAAAATGATATCCCAGTATTCCTGTGTATTTTCGGCCCATTAGAACAAAGCTTCAGACTTATCCCTGCCAGAAGAATCGGATTGATCTACTTCTTTGACTATTTTTAGTCAACTTAGATCTGATAAAATAATCAAATATCTCAATTAATAACACAACCAGATCTTGCCTATCCATTGCACGCTACAAGAACGCAAAAACGTTATAACGAATAGCTGGAAATAAGCATTAATGCGTGACTAAGATCAATCAATTGGCTAATTTGTTCATGAAATCCATTAACAGACGTTTGGATGATTGATAATATGGACAGGGACACAACAATATTTTATTCCAGTCATGATCTCCATCGTGATCTTGAGACCCAGCTCACATATGTAATGAGAAACTCTAGATCTGAAATTTTCCGTCAATTAACGTCAATTTGCAAACAGTCAACTTCGGATGGTATTTTTGAGCAAATAATGATGAATTTTAAAAATCTGAAACATGGATTTTGTGCAGAAGGGTCTCATTTAGCTGACTCGCGAGCGGTTTCTGAAAATTCTGCTTGGTTTGAGAGCAGTTCTGATTTTTCAGACCGTGAAAAAGGCAGATTTTGAGATGATCGATTTGCCACCGTAAGCCTGGATTCACACTGAGAAAAGAAGAAATGGTATCTACTGGAGAGATCATTCTATTAATCATTGAGATATATACAATTGTTGATGCAGGTGCTACACGAGGAGCTTGATGCATATCACGTAAGGTTAATCAAATATCAGTATGGTAAGCCACAATTCGCCTTTCTTTTCTTTGCGCAATTATCCATCTCTAGATTCTATTTGGCAATGATTTTTCAAAGAGGTAGAGGAACAAGTCTCCATGTTTTGGTTGCAGCATGATACACTATGCATGCTATTACAACATAGTGATTCTTTGTGGGGAATAGCCTGAGATTCTGCAAAAAAAAATCTGAGTAATTGAAACATCTTTAGATGCATGTTTAGGCCACTGTATTTCCATTCACATTGAGTAAAATTAATAAGAGTTTTTGTTTCATTTTGTTATAAAACAAAAACAAAACAAACAAACAAACAAATTTCAAATTTGGAAAACAATAAAAATTATAAAAACATGGAAACACACAAAAACATTATAAAAATCAAAATTTGCAAATGGACATTCTAAAAATTCCTGAGTTGTTTTTCTTTGAGTCATTGTTACAACAATCAAATAAAAACGCAGTTTATGTCTTTGAGTTGCTCGATTCTTCACGATCAATGACGAACCACGAGCACAACAGTAAAAGGTATAAACATGTATTGTTCTTTGATTTGCTGCATTTACACTTATTTTTGCATGATATGTTTTTCGAAATTCTCACAGTTTTCATGCGGGAATTTGTACTAAGATTTTTGGGTTCACAACCAATCATATTCCATGCTGCAATGATTTTCAAGAATCACAAAATTCTTCAAAGAAAACATGTGATAGACATCTTGAAGGAGTTATTACATAGAAACAGTTTGTTGTTACACATAAAATTTTTCACTGTTACACAGAAATATTTTTGTTGTTACACATAAACATTTCGCTGATACACAACAACATTTTATTGTTACACAGAAATGTTTTTTGTGCATCTTGATGTTTGTTGTTACACAACGACCATGCTGATACACTATTATTTCCGCATTTTGCCAAATTTCATGCTATGACACTATCTCATTTCTCCTTCAAAGTTGATTAGTCATCTTGGTGTTGAAGCCATCTTCCATTGCCTTAACTTTCATGACTTCACAGACGCCTATTTTTCTGAGTTGCATACATTCCTTTATTTTTTTGCCTTCTTTTTCCTTTCCAGTGTTCTTTCGAAATAAAACAAACCCCTTTCCATGATTACATTTCCTTGCCATAAACCCTGTTGCTACTAAGATCTTTACATCTATAGTCTTACCAATCTTTTTATAAAATTGCATTGACTAATGTGGGATTCCTTAAGGCCCACCTTTCAATAGTCTTGCCCCATTGATCTCGACACATTATCTGGGATATAGACTAGAGTTCATTTTGAGTACCTAGAAGCTTGCATGCCTTAATGGCAAGATCTCTTGCTAGCAATCATGGGAATACATCAATGTCCCTTGATCATTAGATCTTGCAAGTGGCTCGACATCAACCCATCTATTCACACTTCGCAAGATGTACTCAGGTACCTTGACACTCATTGACATCACTGGTGAGTTTGTCTCGCATTGGTTAACGAAATTCATCAATGACCGGTAATCCAATGATTTATCTTCATGCTCGACATCGACACATTCATTCGCATGATGATAATTGTACCATCGGTTTTGTAGCGGGTGAAGACTATACACTTTTTCATGATCCCCTCAGCAGTTGCAGCAGTTTGATTTTAGATCTATGAGAGTTTCATATTCTCTGCCTTCCATATTTCTCATGATTCAGCAGTAGCAGTTCAGATTCCTTCACTTCCCATGATCCAGTTACAACAGTTGCAGCGATAGCGACAGTCACATTTTCCTCATCCAGCAGCCACAACAGCTACATCTACTTTTTGGGTAAGTGGAGGTATGTTCTTTTCTAAGCTTTAATCACACAATTTCTTATATGCCGACTTGAATATTTTGGAAAATTTCCTTGCCATGCTCTCTTTCCTTCCATGACCTACACTAAGTTGCATGAGGGCATGCAATCGATTCAGTT
>JASDQU010681936.1:58512-68620 GCA_032191745.1 Picea mariana
TAGGTTGTCCAAGTTCGCGGCCTGCACAAGGCTACCAAAGCGTCGAATTTGTCGAAGTGGATGAAGGCCCAAAATAGATTTGAGCCATTGATCAGCAAGAGCCACGCGTCATCAGATCTGTCACTCCGAGAGTTTTACTTTGGGAGTTTTAAAATGATAAACATTGCAAAGTCTCGGAGTCCCGAAGCGTGAAGTGCGAAGTAAAGATGGACCATCCAATCTAGAAGGGCACATGGCAATAGATCAGCAGATTCACAGTTTCACAAATCGGAGGTTTGCTGGGAGCAATGCACAATTTTCTCGCAGCGCGTGTTCACAAAGTACTCGGAGAGCGGTCTCAGGGTCACAGCTTGAGGTCCTATGGAAGGCGGGTCCAGAAGGAAAGGTTGGTGCCCATCACATGGAGATGATCGATTCAGAGTTCCGAAGAAGCAATCGTAGTCGTCGATCGCAAAAAATATCTGACCGTCGGTCTGAGTAGGGTGATTTCACTGACTCAGGCATCGAGAAATCTGGAGTAGGGGAGGTGAAGACTCCCTAAGCACGAAATCCTGAGATACCATTTGGGATAAGGTGTTGGGTCACAACCCGAGGTCACATTCGAGCAAGGCCAAAGTCACAGGGCGCTCATCCTCTGCTTTGCGTCCAAGGCTCTTAAAGAACCAAATTTGGCACCATCTCCACTCAAGGTCTTATGTATCCCATAATTGGTGAACGTGTAAACTTCAATGGCTGCACCTCAAATAGCAGAATTATCCCAGCCAAAGATCTCGATCAGACCAATGGCCTCATGTTTGTATGTTCATTTAGCATTGCATTTAATCACAACAAGTAGTCGTCCCTTGGTTTCCTGGCCCGGTCTCGATCTCAAGGAGATATCAGTTAATGGACACAGAGTTGGTGGTTGAAACTTCAACTCATCCCATAAATGGAAAGCAGGCTGAGAGCGGTCGTGAAGGCACACTTACGATCCGAAGCTTCCTTATGGGCAATTTTTCCTGTAAAGCACATAACTATGGCTGGCTCGTGTCTGACATAATGAGGTCTGCACAACCTGACAAAGCGGGTGCCGACTGAAGGCTTTGAAGGCAGTGATATGATCACATTCCTGGTAGTTGCAGTAGTTTTGAGTATATATACTCGGTTTTTATACTTTGTAAAGGTTGATGGTTGAGCAATGCTCACGTATTGTAAACTTTTGATGAAGAACACTGGTTCTTTGGTTATGTATTTGTTTTTGAGACATTGTGTTTAATGAAAGTCAACTTCTTCTCCATCTTATTTGCCTCTGATACCGAGAGAGTTCATGTTTGATTGATTCACATGAATTGTTGTAACTGTATTATGATAAATGTTTGATTATAGTACTATTATGATTTCTTTTAGCTTCCTTGAAATTTGAATCCAAGAGGACCTTGTGTTTAAGTTTTTCCTCCCTAAGCCGCTGGAAAATCTGATGTTCATAGCAGACCTCTACACCTTTCTCACTAAATCTTCCTCCTATTCACCCTTACTCCAACTTACTGACTGAATTTAATCAAGACCTCACCTACAGGTGCATACCAGTCTAGTTTTCTGAGTTAAAACGATATCATCTTGAGTCTGCGCCCATTTGACCTCTTTAAAACCAACCGGTGACATAAAAATCTTATGGGTACTGGGCTTACCTCCAACGCAATCTGGAGGTGACTTCTAGTGCTAACAACCCCCATCTATGTCCATGTCCCCTTAGCAGTTGGCATCACATTTTATTTATTAAAACTTAGAAATACATTTCACATATAAATGGCTTTGGTCGTAGCCACACATTATATCTACATTAATCATTAATTAAATTGGGGATTATAGTGGGGATGTTACATTGACTTTCAAAATTGCATCACCATTTGAAATGTGTTTCCAAATCTTAGAACAAGGAGGCGGGGGAAGATTCTAAAGTTGAGCGATATAGCCTTTCTTGACCTCATACAAGCTACCATAAAGACCCCAACCCTTAATGTTATCCATTGATATAACTACTGGAGTGAAACCACTAAAATAGAGAAGAAGGGAATGGAACAGGGGAGTACAAGGAGAAGGGAGAGAGGGATATTTCCATCCAATCCAGTGGTCCTCAATGTCCCATTTTGTCAATTCAAAGAGAGTTGTTACTCCTTGAGCATCCAACCATTCACTTAACCTTAAGAGCTCCTGAATTTGGAAAAGAGGGGGCTGGCCCATAATCCCATCATCCCATATTTTAATGAGTTTGTCATTGCTAGGGATCGATGCGAGCTTGGATTGAATAATAGATGCAACTACCTTGTATAACTTCCATATTGGAGGCCCCTTTGTGCTAGGTAATTCATGATGTAAGCATCTTTTTCTACTTCATTATTTTTTTTTTTGTATAGTACTTGCTTCCACCACTCGCTTTTCCCAACTACCATTTGCCACAAAATTTTGTCTCCCAATGCAAGATTCATAAGAACAAGATATTTCATGTCCAACCCACCATTTTCCTTTGGAGACCTATCAATGTTCCAATTAATTAAATGTAATTTTTTGTGTTTGTTTTTCCCCTCTGCCACAAGAATTTTTTAATTTTTATTGTTACTTGGTTCATTATACATGTTGGAGCAATTATGGCACATCATTGGAATATAAGTAATGTAGAAAAAACTAATTTAATAAGGACCACCCTCCCTAATCTATTTAATTGTTGGGATCCCAGTGCAATAATTTATTTTTTATTTTGCTCATGATTCCTTGCAAGACCACTAAAGACAAATTTCCAAGAGATATTGGCATGCCCAGGTATTTAAACAAAGACCAAGTTGACAAGCAGGGGAATATAAGATCTCTGGCAATTCTTTGGATCTATTGAGCACTGATATTCCAGCCACATTTATGGATTTTCCCATTATTAACCTTGCCCTTGGAAGCATTAAGGAAATGATCCAAAATAATATTGAAATGTTCAGTTATGATTATGGATGCTCCTCCTAGAAGGAGGGTATCATCTACAAATTGAGAATGGTTAATGGCCTTAACTCCTTTGTAAAAACTAATTCCTTGCAACTTACTTGTCACCCATTCTTTTTCTAGATGTTGACTTAAAGAATCCATCATGATTATACAAAGAAAGGGTGGAATAGGACACCCTTGCCTTAATCCTCTATTGCTCTTGAAAAAATTTGTTGACCTTCCATTTACAAGCTCTCACCCAATAAATAAAGGCTTCATTAAAACCAAACTTGTGAAGGACAACAAAAATGAAGGAATTCCTTACCTATCAAACACATTCACCATGTCCATTTTGATGATCATTCCCTTTTCTTTATTTGCCTTGCTGGAATGTATGACCTCCTGCACTAAAATAATGTTATCAATAATTTGTTGCTTTTGCATGAAACCACTCTAGTTTTCAGAGATAATTTTAGGGAGAAACTTTTTGAGGTCTATTTGCCATCAATTTGGTCATTATTTTATAGGAAGAATTACAAAGTGAGATTTGACAAAATCTGAAGAGAGAAGAAGGATTGACTTCTTCATGGATAAGATCTAGAAATGAAGAATTGATGTTTCCCCCAAGTTTGTTCTTTTTCTGGGCATGGTTGAACATGTGTTTCAAGTTCTTCTTAATAATTTCCCAACAAGCACAATAAAAGTGGATTGAGAACCTGTTTGAACCTGCAGATTTATTTGGCTTGAGATCCCAAATGGCTCTAATTATCTTTGCTTCCTCAATTTCTCTAGTTAGCTTTGCATTTTCTTCTAATGAAATTTGTTGAGGTATATTGGCCGACATAAAAAATAATGTTGTAGGATCTGTCTCCTCCTCCTTGTATACAAAGACTCAAAATGGGGATGAGAAACCTCTTTGATAGCTAAGAAATCACTCAAACTAGTGCCTTCTTCTAGGTTTATTTCTTTAACCATTTTCTTCTACAATCTAACTTTTGCTTGCCTATGCAAAAAAGAAGTGGTTTTATCCCCATATTTAAGCCATAAACTTCTCGAATTCAAACACCACGTCTCCTCTTCCATTTTGTTAACTTTAGGTATCTTGTTGCAAGACTCTCTTTCGTCAACCAAATCCCTCTTAGATGCCTCATCTTCTTCTATTTTGTTAACTTTATGTATCTTATTGCAAGACTCTCTTTCTTCAACCAAATCCCTCTTAGAGACCTTGCCTTCTTCCATTTTGTCTTGTAGGGTTTCCAACTAAAATTGCAATTCGAGTCTCTCTTTTGTTGGACGCGTGAAGGATGACAAAGCCCACTCCTTTAGTGCATGCTTGACGACTCTCAACTTTCATTCCCAAACAAAATATGGGGATCCAAAAATCTATTTCTCCACTCTTCTACAATTATATCCATTACTTTGGGGTTCTGGAACCAAAGGGGAGAGAAACAAAAGGGAATAGGCCCCAGATCTTGAGATTGATTAAGGGTGAGAGTTAAGGGCTTGTGATTCAAAATACTAGATGGAATAATCTTGGAGGAAATGAATTGATTGGTGAGGAGGAGCTCATTGCGAACGAGGAATCTATCTAACCTAGCAACAATATGCCCGAGTCCAAATCTTCTATTGGTCCATGTGTATTTAACCTTCATTGGTTTTATGTCCACATGATCCCAATATACAAGAAGATCTTCCATATTTTCTCTATAGGGATATTTGACTATACTATCACCTTTCTTCTCTTTAATTGATAGAACCAGATTAAATTCTCCAGCCATGTACTTATATCACAAATTACCACATCAATTGCATTTGTGAGATGGCCTAGCCCTTTTCCCTAGCTTGCAAACTTAAATCCCATCCTCCTTCATCAAACTCATCTAAAAAACAACATTTTTGTTTCCATCCACGGGTCACCCATGTGCAAACAACATATGTTCACACCTTGCTAGTTTGCAACTCGCGGATGCCCTCAAAAAATATGAAAAAATAAAATATTCCACATTTTCAGGCAGAGTTTTTGGTTGGGATCGTTCCCAAACTTCCCTTGGCATGTACACAATAGAATACAACTACCTCAACCCCTTAAAGATACTCTAATACATCAATTGGAGAGAAGAAACATTATGAAGGAATTGACGCATGTACAAAGAAGTGGAATAACGATATTCTTAATGAATTTTATTCCATATTATTTTATTTAATGAAGACGTTTCTGGACAAATCATACTTCTTTTCGTTCATCCAAAACGACCCAAACTACCAAAACTGTCCATCAAATGCTATAAAACAAGCATCAAGCAACCAATAAGAGGAGGATTTTTTTTTAGAGAGGTATGCAAGGAGCTTTGTGAGATTTATCATTCTTTCATCATTCATGCTCCATACATTTTCTGCTTAGGTATTTGATGAAGTTGTTGATAGTAGGGGCTTCTTGCAAAGTGGCAGAACGAGAGAAGCAAGGCCGAGTTTAAATTGGGTTTTTGAGGTAATTGTTTATTTGCTAAGTTTGTTGTATTAGTAGTTTGAAATTTCAATGTTAATCAGTTTTTCTTTTATGCAGATAACATCCTCATGCTTCACAATCATTGCTTCGTTCAATGCCCGACTTAGTTCTTCTTCTTCTCTTTTCTGCACTTGGCTATTCTGTGTATGATGCTAATTCCATCTAGAATAGTTAAATACAACTTTGGTCCAAGTCCTCATAAGGGCTTGAAAGCAACACAAAATCTATGAGAATGTATGGGATTACATTTAACAATAAAGATCATATTTCAAGCTCTGGAAATATCTTCTTTTGTTGTTCTAGTTTCATTTTCATTCATTTTCTTTTAACACGATATTAAAAAATGCAAAAATACCAAAACAATGTAAATACCTTTCTTTTCTTTTAACATTTTCAATGTACTTTCTCTAATTATTGGTCCTTGCCCTTCAAGCTGGTAGGGACTAATAGTAATCGATTTTTAGCTTTTCTATTAAATTGACACAAAAACCAAAAAATTTTAGCTCCTTTAACCAAAGTTTAAAAAAAATCATATACTTTAGGTTGGAAATTCATATAACTAAATCAAAGTTTTGATATCAACTTCTTATTTGGCCTCTTCTCGAGGCACATGGAAATGATAGCTTAGTTTATTTCATAGTTTTGAGTACTCATTTTTTGCAAACAAAGTAATGTTAAGAAGTAATCCATAATAATCCATAGCCCATTGCATTTGTTGCCACCTACACCACGCCACCTACACCACCATGCAAAGCTACACGACCCCGCAGTTTCTCTTCTTTACCTGATCCTTCACACATGACACACAACCTCCTCTCCAATTTTTCGTAACCTGTTAGTATTTTCGCTTGCCTGCTAGTATTTTCGCTTGCCTGAGGCATGCAACATCAATTTGCTGCATCAATTTGGGAAGGAATATGCACCCTCTCTTTACTGCAGCGTGCAACATCATTCTCCCTTTTCTTTCTTTAGGTTGGTCGCTCCCTGGGGGCATTAACAGAAAATTTAAAGGTATATTTTTGTGTAAGATTGAACTGAATTTTCTTTGTTTTTTTTAATATTTTTCCTAATTTATTTGCAGGCAAAATGATTTCAGAGAGCAGAGAAGTCATGCCGTATGCTAAATACGAGAAGTACCAGAATCAGTTGGCGCACCTTCCTCGCCTCTGCAACGAGTTTAGGTGTGGGTATTTTGATGATCCCATTAGAACTGCTGGCAACGCACCAGTCCTGTATCAACCTACGAAGAATATGATTGGGGATGAGTTCTTTACTTTGAAGAACCTGCTTAGTCGCTGGACATACATCGATTAAGGACTAGACCTCATTCTCCCTTTTCCTAGTTTTTAACCATCTCACTTAAGCATCTGAGCCAGGAGAAAATCTAAGGAGGTGGACATTTGTTGGATCGATCGATTAAGGCCTCGAAGGGGTGGGTCTCATCGACTTATTTTGAATGCACATGACTTCTGAAAGGGAGGGATATCTATTCACATTGAAGTTCTGATTCTCTCCCTGAAGCTTGGGCAGGAACTTCATCTGATGTCTAGCGGCTGTAGTCCGTGGGAACCTCTTTCCTTTAACGACGTATCTCGTCTACAACTTGTGACTTGGTTCCAAATAGTTCTCCCAAAGCCTCCCTTGCCTCCCTTGTAGAGATTTGCACGATTCGAACTGCGGATCTCACTAAGCGAGATTTCAAAGGAAGTGAAGCTGACATTCAGACCGAGATCCACATTCTCTGTGGGTGAAATCATCCTTTGTGCGTTAGGTTTTCCCCTCCTGCGTAAACCGTATTCTATCTCCAAATCCGTCGACCTTCTGCAACTATTTTTTACATGGGCTGTAACTACATTGTTCACCAAAATGTCTCTGTCGCCCTCTCCTCGACCTCAACGCTCCAAACACTCCAACTCTCCGACTTCGGATGGCCATTTGAGCCCATAAACCAAGAATATGAGAATCTCGTCCTCGAATTTAAAACAAATACTGAAACAAATATAACTAATTACATGTTACATTTATTCATTTATGGAATTTCTCATCTCTCATAACTGGCATTAATACTGACATAATAATTAATAAATCATATAGAGTTCCTTCACAGTTTTATACTCTTCCACATTATTATGTTGTCGGCCTGGGTAGACGACATCGCATGATTCACATCGGTTTGTCCTAGAAGCTCATTCAACATGGACAACGAAAGCAGGCCAGGTTTCTGTCTTCTGTTACTTGATTTCGACATGAAGTACTTCGCAGGCAAGAAGCTCATCTTCTGTGTAGAAACTTTTTCCAGCTGCTTAAGTATTCTTTGGGAAAATTTCTCAAGTGTGGTGAACTCTGCTCTCAATTTCTGAATCTCCAGTCCAATATCAGTTACTTGTGTTGGGCGTTCAGTCTGATAGACTTCGTCATGGTTGATCTCTCCTGCATAGCTGGTTTGCATTCTAATTCGCTTATTATTGGGTAGTATAGAATGATGCTTTAATGGACTCATCAGATCATGTGTTTTATTAGTGGGTGTGAATGGCCATCTGACACGAGCAGGGTCCGTGGCTGCTTTCCATGCTGTAGATTCCACACACCTTTGTTTGATATTCAGATTCTTGGCCCATGGAGAAAGGCCAGAGCAACTTTGAAGCACAGTAATACAATCCAACCAAGATGCCATGCTAATATGATTGATAAGGGGACTTGGCCCATGGAGAAAGGCCATAGTAGCTTTGAAGCACAATAATACAATCCAACCAAGATGCCATGAAAATATGACTGAGAAGGGGACTTGGCCCATGGAGAAAGGCTAGAGCAGCTTTGAAGCACAGTAATACAATCCAACCAAGATGCCATGAGAATATGACTGAGAAGGGGATCTGTCAATCCGTTGCTGCATTAAACATCACCTAGGATTGAACCTGGGCCATGAGCCACAAGCCAAACCAAGTGTAGAGCGATGTATGGATAGGATACATGCAAACTGCATGCGTACCAGGTGGAGATCACTACATGCCATGCAATGCACGTAGCAAGAGTTTAATAAATCAACAAGCTGTCTGTTCAATATTTGTTATTTAATGTAGCTCGTTCTTCAATATTCTTTATAACTTATGCAAGCAATCAATGTGTTTAACACACAATTAAATTGAATAATTAAAAATTATTAAAAAAAACCGATGGTTTAAAAGTCTTCTTAACTAGGGTTTAGTATCAGTAAAAAAGTTGCATTTAAATCCTACGATGTTGATTTGATGTAGTTAAAAACCGTTGCTCCATCAAGTGCATTCAAATGTGTAGCAGGAAGTGAATAAATGTCTGCAGAAATGTCTGTATTTTCATCGGGTGCATTGCAGAGAATCATGCCTACTCCTCCTGCTATTCGAACTGTTTCACCTTTCTCAATTTTTGCATTGATACCACGAAGGCAGGCAACAATTTTTCCTTTAACTTTGCGGGGATGTAGCGCTCATGGGAAGCAGAGTCGTCTGAAAACATTACCCATTGACACTGTTAAAACACATCATCACAAAGAGTCCTAGCATTTGTAGTAGTATGGAGCATACCCATGAGTTGTTGTAGTAGTTGGAAAATACAATAAAAAATTAATATTTAAAAAATAAATAAAAGATTTCATTTCTTTATACTTTAGGGTTTTCTTGTAAATACTTAACTAATTTAGTTTAATTTGTTTAACTTTCTTTTTAAGTTTTGTGATTGCATTTTTATTTTCACAATAATTTTGTTTAATGTACATTTCACTCACACAAGTTGTAAAATGCATAAAAAATAAATAATTACAAAATCATAAATACAAGATTTATGCTTAGACCTTTTAATTTGAGGGTTTAATGTGCTTTCTTTCTAGGGCTCTAAACTTAGGGTAGCATTCTTGTCTCTTTCCACCTAGCCTCACGGTAGGTTGAAATGTTGGTTTTGAAACACTCTTGTTTCGACATCAACATGCAACATCACAACCTTATAGCTTAACTTGAGAATATGAAAGACCTCAAGAGAATCCCTTAGACTTCTCTTGCACACCAGAAAACACCCCAACACCTTTAGCGCACCTCAGACTTAATCTCTTGCTTGGTTTCTCTCCAAATGCGAAAACCCATCCTATATTTATAGTAATTTTGTCCCCACTTTTTGGGCCGACCTGTAAAGAATGACTAAGACGACCTCAATTTTTTGTCTTGGTTGTTGGACGGAAAAATTCATATCTCCTCATTCCTAGAGAGTTAGAGGGAATGCCATATACCATTGGAAATGTCTCGGAATAAGATTTCCAACCATATAACTTGTGCTCCCATTTGAGCTAGGTATGTAGGGTAAAAATGTCTTCAAAGATAGGGTATCCAAATTGACCAAAAATAATACTTTCAACAATCTCCATCTTGCAATCTTTATCTTGGACATCTATAGACTTGTAACTTTGACATCAATGACAAAAATATTTCCAACATCTACTACAGATTTGTGCTTATTAATAAAGTTGAAGTTGAATTAAATCTTTAATTTAACAAGTGTTGCATGGCAGCGTAGTCCCTGCCAAAAATAAACATTAAATATATAAATAATAAAATATGAATATAAATATATAAAAAGTAAAATAAAAACATAATGTAGTAATAATATTGAAAAAAAAAAATACATAAAGAA
>JASDQU010681937.1:8240-42310 GCA_032191745.1 Picea mariana
GGTTGAGGAAAAGAAGGTGTTGCTGAAAAAGGTTGACACTTTGAAGAATGCTACATATTCATTGACAAAGTCTGTGAGCACAGAATAGTTCTCTTGGTGTAGAGTAACAATGGGCATTTCTGCCCTAGATTGTTGACTATATAATCCCCTGGACCCCTGGATGCAAAGAAAACAACAAGTGGGAGAATGTTGGGTGTGTGTTATATTCTTTGCATGGGTGTGTGTGTGGGTGCGTCATATAGGACAACTACGTCTGACGATCCCTTCACCTAGGGCTCTGCTGTGTGCACCGGGCACTTTCCTAGGGGGGTCCCAGGGGGGGGCAGGTATGCCCCCCCTTGGTTACGCGCAGCGTTCGGGGCAACGCCCGAAATTGTTTTTGGGCGGTTTTTTCTATTTTTAGCTGATTTGTAAATTAATCCCGGATTAAGGGATTAGGGTTTTGGTATCTACGAAATATCTAAAAACATTGTATATATTGTATGGCGAATGGTGAAATTTGATATAATGAAAATAAGAAAGGTTTTCCCGGTTGAGGGTTTTCGGTAAAAATCTCTGTGTAATTTTTGTATGAGCCATTGATTAATTTCTGTATTGCTTAAGAATCTATATGCATTGCTTTACTTTGCAGGTTTAAAACTTACACTTTAATGGTTGGTTTACCTTATTCATATTGGGACGATGACCCTGATGTTCGAAAGTCTACTTTAGGTTATGTATTTAGCCTTGGTTTAGGACCTGTCACTTGGGCCTATAAGAAACAACAAGCTATTGCACTTTCTTCAGTAGAAGAAAAGTACCGAGCAACGGTAAATGCAAGTTAGAAATCCTTATGGCTTCGACAGATTTTTTCATAGTTTGGATTCCAGCAACAACATTCGACCAGCCTTTGGTGCGACAATCAGAGTGCAATCAAGCTCGCCAAAGACCCATTTCAACATCAGCGCAACAAACGCATCGAGATACACATGTACTTCATTAGAAAGACTATTCATGGCCAAGTTATTGAAGTCCTCTTTTTCCCTACAGAAGATCAATTTGTAGACATTTTCACAAAGTTTCTTATAGAAGAAAAGTTTTCTAAACATCGATCTATGATAGGAGTTCAGGAAGTTGTCATAAAGGGGGGATAGTATATAATGCCTCCTTTATTATCCTATTGTGTCACTATTGTAAAATCATTCAATCCTATCCCAAGTTGTTCTTAAGGGGGGATGTTAGGATATTTAGACACTTAAGAGTTAGTTAATATCTACTTGGCCTAATATGTCGTTAGGTAAACACGTGTTTCTTAGTGTGTTTCTTTAGTATGCATTAGTATGCATCTTGTAGTTAGGAAATCCAACAGTCGTGATATGTTCCAAACATAGAGTGATTCAATGATTTATATTCTCCTTGATCTTGACAGCCATTGATTTGTGTCTTAACACCTGATTGGTCCATAATCTTTATTTAAAGAACATGGGGGTTCACTTGTCGCGATTGATTGTGAGAAAATCTCTTTTAAAATCTCTCTGTAATATTTTTCTTTCGCATTAATAAACTTCTCCAAGTTTCCGTGTTGGTTGGGGTTGTGTATGTTTCCCCATAGGTTTTTTACCACATCAAAACATTGGTGTGTTGATCTGTCATCTTGCTGTGTGAGTGGTTACTGAAGGTGTTTGTCCTCTGTTTGAATACCTGTGTTGTCGAACATTTTGTACATATGTAGAGGTGCTATTTGTTGCTTAGTACTTGTTGTAGTGAATGTTTTTTGAGGTAGATATGTTATAGTATATGGTTGGTACATATGAGAGCTCCATTGATATATCTTGTGATGTATTGTTAGAGGTATATGTGTTGATATCTTGGTGCATGCATTTCGAATGTGGTTGAGCTACATATTTGGACATGTAGTTGATGAGTTGATGAGGTGGTTATGTTGATGAGTCATAATTTTTTCTACAATGTTTGCATGATTGGTACATATTTGGTTGTTTGATAGTTGTATCATTGGCACATAGTTTATGGATGATGTGGCATATGTGTATGGATATCTTGATTTTGGTTCATATTGTTGAGGTTTAGTGCATGGTTAATGCACTTGCTTGATACCAATGGTGATACATGTTTGGTGCATAGTTGATGCACTTGTTCATGTTATATGGCACATGATTGATTCTTGATGGTTGAGATACATTCCTTGGCATATAGTTTGTGGCACTTGACTTATGATAGAGGAATATCATGTGTGATATTACACTTGTTTGAGTAACATGGTTGGCATGTTGTTGGAGGCACTTGCTCATGATCCTGATATATGCTTGGTTCACTTTTGGCACATATTCTTGGCATATATAATTCAATGATGAGATCTTATTGGATGGTGTTGATGTTCATGGTTGGCACATATGTCACATGATGTTCATGGTTGATGGTTTTTTCACAATTCATTTTGACATATCCTTTGCTTCATAGTTGATACATGAGGTAGTATGTATGGTATGGCACGAGTTTATATGATTGATGCATGGACAAGTCTGAGGATCATCATAGGAAGAATAGATCACTCTTGAGTAGTTGATATATGTTCCTATTGAGTAGTATCATTTGCAGTAGAAGCAGATTGCAGTGGTAGCATATATTTCATCTTACAAAGAAGATAGGGGGAGACATACCCATAGGGGGAGTTATTATTTTTCCCATGAATGGTTGTAGAAACATGATTCCAGGAGGAGAGATGATTGGAATCCA
Organism: Picea mariana; assembly: GCA_032191745.1. NCBI lineage: Eukaryota > Viridiplantae > Streptophyta > Pinopsida > Pinales > Pinaceae > Picea > Picea mariana. The sequence goes on from JASDQU010681937.1 coordinate 10,974, forward strand.
TGCCATCAACCTTGCATCAGAGTGATATCCATTTTCCAAAGGGGGGGAGATCATTTAGATAGTGGATCAACAGACAGGGAGAGTATCCCATAGGAAAGTGTAGCCAAGAGGACCAGCCTCAGGGACAATTCAGTTAGCCGGAGAAACACCAAAGAGATATACCCTTTTCCATTGATGTTAAAGGGGGAGAGATAGTCACATTGATGTGGTGAGATGGATATTGATGAGGAGCATTGAAATGTCCAAGTGTTTCCATCAATGATCGGTTTTGACATCAATGTTGGTGTTTCCATCAATGTCAGAGGGGGAAATTGTTGTATCATGTTGTCATTGATGTCAAAGGGTTGATGTATTGTCATAGTATCATTGATGTATATATTGATGGATTATGTTGTCATTTATTTATTTGATGTCAAAGATTTGATGTCTTGTCATAGTATCATTGATGTATTGATTGATGGATTATGTTTTCATTGATTTAATTGATGTCGAGTGGTGTCCTAGTGATGTGTTGTTTGATAAGAAGAATTTGTATCATTGATGTCATGTAATGGATTATAGGAATATCAAATGGATGAACTCCAAAGTGATCCCCTTATGGTGAAATCCCTCATGGGAATACGCTTTGTGAAGTCCAAATGGTTAATTGGTTGAGACATCCTAGATGTGTGGTTAATGAACCAAAGTTTAAATGTGGAATAATGTAATGAATATCAGTGAATTTTCAAGTTATACTCTTCTATATGGATAGTGTTTTTCATGCCATTTCTGGTGATATGTGGAACGTCACATAACTCCTCACGGTTAGAATGTTATGGCCATGTGAAGTTGGAGAACCCTCATGAGTTATCTAGAATTCCCTAGAAGTTCAAAGAAGTCAAATTATTCTAGAAGTTCCTAGAAGAAGTTGACCAATCAAAGTGGTTATTCATGGTTTAAGTGTTTCCAAATTAAAAATAAATTAGTTACAACTAGAAGTGGAGAGTTTACTATTTGTGAATAAATTGTTTGTAAGTGGACAAGTGGTTAGATGTGGTTTATCCCCAAAAGAAGGAAGTTGGTTAGAGTTGGTTAGATGATCACCCCTAGAAGAAGCTACTTGTAAAAGTATACATGAGAGAGAAAGGGTCTCTTATGAGGTATAATATCTTGAGAATATTGAATATCTATTTTGGTGAAAGATTCATTGCAGGTACTCATGGATGCATAAGAAGTTTCATAAGTCTAAAGTTTGACGATGAAAGTTTTGGAGATTTAGAAAACCCTAGTTTTCTAAAGTAGTACGTGGGTTGTAGTGGTCCAAGGTCTGTACATACACGGGATTAAGGAGATGCGGGTGCGTATAGTTTGTAAAGGACATGAAAATCTTGAGTAAGTGCTAGTGTCGGGTTCCTGAAGTCTGAAGCAAGTTTTAGATCAACATTCTACAGGTTCATATTTGCTACAGAGAATTTGGTATGGGTACATATTGTCTTGATGTTTAGAATTTCTCATGGTATGGTGAATTATTGGAGAATTATTTGTATGGTTGTATTGATGTATGAATATGGTAGCTAGTTGGTTGAGTAATTTAGTTTTGATATGATTGAGAAATATCTATGATCTATGATGGTGTATGCACGAGGACCATGCATAGATTAATGAATGGTATATATATGTTTGTTATTGGTTATGATACATATTGGGTAGTGACAGGCTGGTTTAAGTGGCAGTGATTGGAGGATGTGACAGAGGCAACAAGGGTTTGAAGGAAAAAAATTGTGAAGTTTTAGAAACCCTAGTTTTTTGAAGGTGTATGCAAGTTGATAGAGAGAAGGATGCATACATCCACGTGTTGCAATATAAAAAGGTCACATACATATGTGTGTTGTAGTATAGATAGGTCGCGTACCTATTGACATATTGGATTTTGTCTACAAGTTGGGTCTTGTACTTGAGGATTGGATTCCTCTTCTCAGTTGGTGTTGAGATCTGCAGGTTGGGTCTTGCAATGAGATTTAGTGCTCTCTTTGAGTTGGTTCTCATTTCAATTGGTGCTGATAAAACCCAAGGATTGTAGTCCATAATCAAAAAATAAACTTACATATACATCTTGTGTTCTTTATGGTGATGGTTTCTTGATGATATATGTTGTTGATATATGTTTACATGCAAATAACTAATTGTGAATGGAAGTAATGAATAATGAGTAAATGGTGATTGCTAACTAAAGTGTTTTATGAAGGAGTGTAAAAAGAGCCTCACACGGATTCACCCCCCCCCCTCTCACTGTGGTCGGTGTATCCAACACAATCAACTTCACATAAAGTAACTATTTCTTTAAGGAGCACATTTTTGAATTTGGATGAGCCTACTTCATTTGAAGATGCACTTCAAATGCAAAAAGACAAAAAAAGCATATGAATATGATTCAATAAAAGGAAATATAATTTGGAATCTTGTAGAAATATTTAAAGGGGAAAATGCAATGGTTTTGTTAATAAAAATAAAGTAAGGTTAATGGCTAAATGTTTTGCACAAAAATAAGATATTGGTTTTTAAGAAATGTTTGCATATGTGGTTAAGATGAATAGAATAAGATTGGTGCTACTTGTACCCACTCAATTTAAGTGAGGCATGCACTAGATATGACCTCGTTCTTGACTCCTGTGTTAGAGGAGCTTCTTGACACACTGGTTGCAAGAATGGGTTTTCATGCTCTTCAATTACTTCTAGATTGAGTTTTGTGACCTTGGAGAGTTTACTATCCAATCCTAATCGAAGTCCCTAAACATATCTAGTGTTGGTTTTCTATCAAAGAAAATGTATAATGAATTTCAGATTAAGGGCTTCTTTTTTAATGGATGTTGCTTAGGTCCAAAGGTAATGGATGAAACTTTAATTATGTTCTGAATCTTGACCCAATCAAGCAATGCACGTATGCTAATGCAAATTTTTCATTTCTATGAACTCTAGGTATGGGAGGGAGAGAGATTGTCCTTTTTCTTTTCCAATTTTGGAAAGAAGTCCTCACACAAACCAAGAAACCAATCAAGCAAATCATATCTTAAACCAATCGATGCTTCTAATGCACTTGAACACTAATGCTTCAAAAAAAAATCTAGCATGCAACCAATATTTTTTTCTTTTTGAGGTTTTTTCCAATTTGTAATGTAAATAATTTCTTATCTAAGCAAGAAAGACAAATACAAAAGGAAAACTAGCAAATTAGCAAGCAAAGGGTAGTGTGATATTGGTAGTGATGCCCCCTAGCACACTCCAATGTCTACATGAGATCTCAACCCAAAAATCACAAGGAATGGATCTTAACAATGTAAAATCCAATTAAAAAAGGAAACTCAACCAAATGCAACAATAAATCACCAAAAAATATAGTTTTATACCCCAAAGTTCACAAGTGCAATTATGAAAAGAGGTCCTAAAATGCTTAAAAAGGGATGATCACAAAAATAATTTTTTTGTTTTATTTTTTATTTCATGCAAAGAATGATGCAAAATCCATTGAAAAACAAAATTCTAAAGGTTTTCTTCCCCAATAATAGGGACCCCAGGATTCACAACAAAAACCTAGAAAACAATTCGCAAAAAACAGACCTTTTTTGCACCCTACAGGCCCTTTTTTGTGGACCCTACAAGGGTCCTCGCGGGTTGCCTTCACTGGATGAGCAAGGATGCTCGCTTTTTGTCCCTCTTGTAACCCATGAGGATCAGTAGTGGGAATTAAATGCTTTCCCCGATCATGTGAGGACCAATTTTGCAGTTTTTATAGGGCCTCATGGGACATAGGCATGTCAACCTGCGAGGGGGCCTTGCAGGACACCTATGGTGCAACCATCGAGAACCTGCAAATTTATTTTTTTTGCATCTATTGCATCTCTTCTAGATATGGATCATATCTATCATATCTACTAGATCTAGGCCATGGGATGAATGAATGGAAAAAAATCAAATGCAAATCACAACAAGCTGAGGAAGAGGTATGCAAGGAGACTTAACTAGAGAATAATTATTCCCTAGTGGAGTCACTAATATATTATGGGATTTTTTCTCATAGGGATATCACTAAGTAGATTAGTAAGATATCCCTAAGATTGGCCTAGTAATCCTAGACAAGAGTGGGATATATCTCTTATGATTCTCTTAAAAACAAGAAAATCATTACACAAGGAGATATGAGAATGGATTACCTTTTCCTAAAGGTTGTCCTCTGTGAATCCTGATTGTTACAGTCCTGAAGTTCCAGCTCCAACTTCTACAAACTTCTCCTTGCACACCAAAGAAAAAAAAATACCATTCTACTTGTCTTCCTAGTGTCAGAATCCTAGATCCAACTTGATCTAATCTGATCTACAACAATATAAATCATATCTGAATATTCATATGCCAAAAAAAAACATTCAGGGGGGAAACCAAATGATCTATTAATGAAGCATATATAACACATATAAATTCATACTTCAGCTTGATGAATATACATCCTCCTTTAGCTTCTTTTCTCCTTGCGTCTCCTTGCAACAACTTGGTCAGGCTAGGCTCAATAACTTCTGGTTGTGATGATGGATGCCTCTACAGTTGGACAACATGAAAATACTCTGAATGCCTCGTGTGACAAGATACCAGTGTCCAATGAGGGCCTCACTTGTTTCCCACTAGGTGACCCATGAGGATGTCAATAAGGGATAAAAAAGGGTTCAATTCTTAGGAAAAAGATGTATTTGGGCTTCTATCCTCTGATGGCTTCTTATTTGGCACATAGGGTGGAGATCAAGGATATAACAAAGGGGAAAATGCATTCTCATTGAAAAATTTACAAGGTGAGATTTTAGGTGCACCTATAAATGAGCGTTTCCTTAAGCATTTCATGATTTATTAAAATTCTCAAAAAATACCATTAAAATAAATAGAAACAAAAATTTAATTCTGTAAATAAGAAAAACTCAAACAATAATGTTTTTGATTCATTTTGTATTTAGAGAAAATTAATTTCATTTTGGAAGATGCATAGTCAACCATTGTATTCTACACAAATCCAATTGTAAATATGCTACTTAAAACTCTATACAGGATATTTCCCATTTTAAATTTGAAATCTGTTAGCGTCGGAAGTCACTCCTGGATTGCAGCAGGAGCAGAGCCCGACACCCATCAATTTAATGTAACGATTTTTTTATAAAGGGATGATCAAATGGAAGTAAACTCAGAACGATATCATCTCAACTCTGAAACTAGGCTAGGCATGCATGGGCAAGTGAGGTCTTAGATAAACTTCAAACAGTGAGTTGTAATAAGGGTGAGTAGGGGGAAGACTTGTATGAGAAGAGTGCAAGGGTTTGTCATAAACTTCAGGTTCCTAATAGACTGGGGAAGAAAGCATCCAAACACAAGATCCTCTTACATTCAAACACAGAAAACCAGAGAATACAATGATGCAATGATAAATCCTTTATCATGTCATAACTGCAACAATTAGCATGAATCAGTCGTTCACGAACTCTCTTAGCATAAGATGAAAACTTAGATGGAATAGGAAAACTGTTTGTCATAAAACAAGAAACCTCATATACAGATGCACAGCTCGAGAACTAGAATGGTTGTTAAAACTTTACAATTGGGAGCTTCGATCTACCATCGATGCTTTACAAAATACAAAGACTGAGTCTATATACTCAGAAAATTCGCCTAACAACGACGTGCTCAGGCATCCATGGCTTGGTGTCCTTTCAGCCGAATTCGGATGGGTATTCTTTGTCAGATGCCACCTTAACTGCGCATGGCTCCTACAGGAGGAGTAGCTGAGCCATTAAGTGCCGGGCTAGCATGTGCAGACTTCCTCCGGCTAGTCGAAGACTCAGCATGGCTTCTTTAGAAAAATGGGTACACAGGACCCTCTCGAGAAGATTGCCTGCCAAATTATCCATACTTTTCACTTAATGCTTGAGGAGAGGTTTCAACCACCCCTTCTCGTCTTCATTTACTCCAGGCGAAAACCAGGATCAAGGTCAGATCAGATGGCGCATGGAGATCATGATGATCCTTTCAGCAACTAGACTCGATGCCTTTGCCCCCTTTTTCACGGGTCCTTTCTTTCCCAAGTGACCACGAGCTGCGACCCTGTGTGTATTCCCAAAATGCTTTCGGCGTTTGCAAATGGAAGGAGTTAATTCTTGCTTATTCATATTTGCAATGAGTGAAACACCGAGATGGCCTAATTGGGCGCCACGCGTCCCTCTCATATCTGACGGCCCTGAACTTACTTGGTGATGATGTGGTCTCAGGTCCTGGATGCTCCCGACACCTCGCGCATTGGGAATATGACAGGATAGTCTTTTTTATTTCGAAGTCGCGATGGGCGAAAAGGTGAGGAGCCTAATCGCGCGCCAGGTGTCTCCTGTGGATGAATGGTTGAGGCTGCTTCATGATACTGCGGGCCCGCCTCTGGGAACTTTCGGCACTCCGGGGTTCAGGGTTTAGGTATGTGAGATGATGAGGGACTTTCACCCTTTGAACTCCCGACTGCCGATATGTCGACTAGATCTTGCACTATGTGTCACAGGATCGGACGACCCAGATTCAGTCTCAGCATAAAGCCTCTTTCTTTGACGTTATACATCTGTCAACTTGCTAGCCCCGATATTTCGATGACCGTTGATCTTCTCTTATGGATGGATCCGGGCTGTTGACATCGTAATTCCACCCGCCCGCTTGATTGGAAGCCTCAAAACGAGATTTTTTCCATGCTGCGCTCGGGCGCTTCTCGTGCGACTTGCAGACCCGAATACTTTTGCGCCTAGAACAAGAAATGTCGCTAACATTAGGATCCATGGGGGATAGATTCATCCCTGTGATGCTCTAAGAACTCATTCCGCAGCTTCAGTGCCTTGCTGTTGGGCTAGGGATTCAGGCTCAAAACATCTCGCTGCTGAAAATACAAGCCGAAAAATAAAAGCAACAAAATAAAAATACATGCTCAAAGGAGCTTATTTATATACAATCCTAAACTAATAAAACACTTTACATGGGGCTAGGTGAAAGCAGACTTCCACCATAGCCAATCAAGCAACTTCCTGAAGGGAAGCTCTTTCTTTCTGTCGATGATCACCAGCAGATGGTGTAACCATGACAGCAGAACGGCTACACTCTTCAACTTCTTCTCACAGGGTGAAGTTGATATGGAATAGGGTGGCTCCAAGGCATAAAGGACATGCCACTCCATGTATTCGCAGACAGGGTCATAGAATGAGTGGCGAATTTAGGAAAATTGGTGACAGGCAGCCTCCTCTGCTACAGAGTTGCTCACATGTGGTTGAATATCTTTGATAAGCACAGGTGAGTGGACAGCTGACGTAGGCTCACTGATCTCAGGCGGTAGTTGCTCGCTGACTGGCTCTAGAATGAAATATGTGCTCAATTGTTCCTCTGGTTCCTTTTCCTCTTCTTGGCTCTCCCCCGGGTCAGATTCGTATTCATCATAAATAGGGACCATGGTGTGGTTCTGCTTGCTGATTGGCTCTTCAACATCTTTGTAGTGATCAAATGTAGGATAATCTTGCTGCTCATCATCACTATAATATACATCAAAAAGGAGTTGTCCTTCATTGATATGAACCTCCTCCAGAACAGTGATCCCGTCAAAAAATTTCGTTTCAGGGACAGTGGGACCTACTGCTCCTGGTTGCTTATACATAATCCTTTTCTCTTTAATCCCAGGTAAAAATATATCATGAGAAACCCCCTGGGGGAAAAGAGAAGAATCCTCTTCCACAACTAACCCCTCTTTTAAAAAGAGAGGGTCTTCGTCATCATGAGAAGAGCTGCTAGGAACATCTGCTTCAACCCGATACCCAGGTGAGCCATCTACTATAGACCACATTTGCTCCATAAACTCACAATTTCTACAAGAGGCATGTTGATCATTATGAATATCCAAAAGAACAAGTGCATCTGAAATAATGTCAGATGCTTCCGTTCTAGGGCTAACATAATTAATATCATTCAACACCTCTATTTTTTCATGGCAAATGCTTTCCTCCACAGTAAAGGATTTATCATGGACATGGTCTTTAGGGCCAGCAGAGACTTCATGAAGCAAACAAAACTCCTCACAATAGTTTTCGAACACACAATCAACTGGATAGTAGTCTTTAAAAAATGAATTGAAATCCGTATGAAAACCCGTTAAAGAGCGGATGCTTGCAGCGGGAAGAGACCGACACCATTCAAGAGTAGCTCCCTTCAATGAATACCTGAAGAGCTTAATCTGGACATCTTCATGCATGATATTATGTTGGTGAATATCCTCATGGAAGTCCAGTAAATGCTCAGCTGGTTCCTCCCAACTTGTTGCATGAAATTCAAGGAGGAAATCTTCCCATTGGTCTCTATCAGGAAGTGCATTAGGAAAACCAACTATCTGGGAAAAGTCGCAGAAAGCAAACCTTTGAGCCATAATTTTCTCCATATCGAAATAGTGGAGTCGCCAATCGATCCTCGAATCATGGAGTCGCCAGGTGATAGATGCGCAGCTTCAAATATGCCTGGTCCTTGTTCACCATCAAAGGCCAGATCTTAACGTTGTCGTTACCCCGAGAAGCTTCTCAGGCTGAGAAAGAAGCTGCTGAAACCTTCTCGAGAAAGCTCCTTAGGGTCATCTTTCATGTGTGCTAACAGTAGTCACAACTGAAACAGTGATGTGGAAACAACGGAGTCACCACAGTGGAGTTGCCAGGTGCACAGTAGCAATCTTTAAGGGCTCTGATGTCTGATGCACCTTCAGAATCAGAGGCTCAATGTCGTTCTGCCTAGGGAAAATATTCAACTTCATCCCCAGCAACGGTGCCATAAATGTTAGCGTCGGAAGTCACTCCTGGATTGCAGCAGGAGCAGAGCCCGACACCCATCAATTTAATGTCACGAATTGTTTATAAAGGGATGATCAAATGGAAGTAAACTCAGAAACAATATCATCTCAACTCTGAAACTAGGCCAGGCATGCATGGGCAAGTGAGGTCTTAGATAAACTTCAAACAATGAGTTTTAATAAGGGTGAGCAGGGAGAAGAATTGAATGCGAAGAGTGCAAGAGTTTGTCATAAACATCAGGTTCCTAACAGACTGGGGAAGAAAGCGTCCAAAGGCAAGATCCTCTTACATTCAAACACAGAAAACCAGAGAATACAACGATGCAATGATAAATCCTTTATCATGTCATAACTGCAACAATTCGCATGAATCAGTCATTCACGAACTCTCTTAGCATAAGATGAAAACTTAGATGGAATAGGAAAACTATTTGTCATAAAACAAGAAATCTCATATACAGATGCACAGCCCGAGAACTAGAATGGTTGTTAAAACTTTACAGTTGGGAGCTTCGCTCTACCATCGATGCTTTACAAAATACAAAGACTGAGTCTATATACTTAGAAAATTCGCCTAACAGCGGTGTGCTCATTCATCCACGGCTTGGTGTCCTTTCAGACGAATTCAGACGGGTATTCTTTGTCAGATGCCACCTTCACTGCGCATGGCTCCTACAGGAGGAGTAGCTGAGCCATTAAGTGTCGGGCTAGCATGTGCAGACTTCCTCCGGCTGGTCGAAGACTCGGCATGGCTTCTTTAGAAAAATGGGTACACAGGACCCTCTCGAGCAGACCACCTGCCAGATTATCCATACTTTTCACTTAATGCCTGAGGAGAGGTTTCAACCACCCCTTCTCGTCTTCATTTACTCCAGGCGAAAACCAAGATCAAAGTCGGATCAGATGGCGCATGGAGATCACGATGATCCTTTCAGCAACTAGACTCGGCGCCTTTGCCCCCTTTTTCATGGGTCCTTTCTTTCCCAAGTGACCACGGGTTGTGACCCTGTGTCTATTCCCAAAACGCTTTCTGCATTCGCAAATGGAAGGAGTTAATCCTTGCTTATTCATATCTGCAATGAGCGAAACACCGAGATGGCCTAATTGGGTGCCACGCGTCCCTCTCAGATCTGACGGCCCTGAACTTACTTGGTGATGCTGCGGTCCTGGGTCCTGGACGCTCCCGACACCTCGCGCATCGGGAATATGACAGGCTATTCTTTTGTATTTCAAAGTCACGATGGGCGAAAAGGCGAGGAGCCTACTCGCGCGCCAGGTGTCTCCTGTGGATGAATGGCTGAGGCTGCTTCGCGATACTGCGGGCCCGGCTCTGGGCACTTTCGGCACTCCGGGGTTCTGGGTTTCGGTATGTGAGATGATGAGGGACTTTCACCCTTCGAACTCCCGACTGCCGATATGCCGACTCGATCTCGCACTATGTGTCGCGGGATCGGATGACCCAGATTCAATCTCAGCATAAAGCCGCTTTCTTTGATGTTATACATCAGTCAACTTGCTAGCCCCGATATTCCGATGACCGTTGATCTGCTCTTATGGATGGATCTGGGCTGCTGACATCGTAATTCCACCCGCCTGCTTGATTGGAAGCCTCAAAACGAGATTTTTTCCATGTTGCGCTCGGGCGCTTCTCGTGCGACTTGCAGACCTGAATACTTTTGTGCCTAGAACAAGAAATGTCGCTAACAAAATCAATGGTGTATTTTTACTTATTATTCTTTCATTTAAATCCTTATCTTTATATTGATTATTTCCTCGATTTTAAGACATAGATTTTCTGAAAATTTAAAGTTTCAATTGATACATGGTCAAGGCAGTCTATACATAATAGGTCTAGTCTTGAGATACCCATATTTAATAAAAGATGCAATAATTTACCCAACACTTAAGGGTAGTATCTAACTAATAGGAATTATCCCTCTTTGTTTAAAACATATTGATCTTCCCCATCTCAACATGCTTAAATCTCTAATAATATCAATATGGTGAAAGGAAATTCAATTGGGAAATACAATTATCTTCGTCGGGACTTCGAACGCTCACTGGCAACGGAGCAAGGCCTGTGATGTCAAGGTGAATCCATAGGGGCTATGAACGTCACGACTAGCAAAGCGACACCAAGCTACTAAAGTTATATTTTGAATGTATATTTTTGAATAATAAAAAATCTTACATACAAAAAGGGTCTTTGAGTTAAGACTGAAAAATATATGGACTTGTTAAGCATCATGCAACTGAATCTTCATATTTTCTTTAAATCTTAACTTATATCTTGGAAAGTCTCTAATCCTTAGAAGGAATTATTTGAAAGTTTAAGAATTATCAATAACATCATTATGATTTCATCCCCGTGTCCACTTTCTATTGTGTTTTAGAGATCATAAATCAATTATATTATTAATCGAAGGTAGAATATACTTTTGACTATGTCATCTCTTTAGGATTTCATTAATATTCTCTAAGTTTTACAAAAGGATGGGTTTTCATAACATTTCCAAATACACATAAAACAAATAAATTGATCCTGAAATGGAAACATTCACATGAATGAAAATAAAATAAATGTGAGTACAAATACATATCATTAAAAAAAGGGAACATGGCCATTATATCAAGACTGCTTCAAAATTTCTATAAGTGTAAAGATGTAAATGTGAGTACAAATACATATCATTAAAAAAAGGGAACATGGCCATTATATCAAGACTGCTTCAAAATTTCTATAAGTGTAAAGATGTGCATGTACAAAGGGATACAAATAACTCATCATATAATGTTTATCACATTAAAATCATCCAATTAAGGGTCCAAAATTTATGGGTTACACAACTTAGGATACAATCTTAACATTGTCGATATAGAAATTACTAAAACGGCCATTTTTATATAATGTCTTTCAAAAAAAGGAATTATAAACTATTAGATTAATATGAAATATAGATTGTGTCATTTTGTGTCGCACCCCGAACCCCTGATGATACACATCGTGCCTTAGGTGTGAGACTTGAAGAAGTAAAATGTCAATCTTATTCTCCATTGAGATTTGACATGTAATAATAACGATATATTAATTATGATGTGACGCCATCACCCAATATGACGACACGAGTATACGGTTCTTGATGTCTCATGAGGAGGAATCATCACCAAGTGGGAGCCGAATGTTGTAGCTAAATTTGGTTATATTTAAAAAAAAAATCTTTGTCAATTCCTTTATTCCTAAGTTTTAAAAATCCATTTTGCATTTCATCTAACTAGATTATTTTACGATGATTCGTATTATGATTAGATTGTCATTAATTGATCATTTCCTTGCATTTTTTTATCTGAAAAAAAATCCAATCTAACCATGTATGTGATGCAAATTTAAGGATCACAATCATTTTCATGAACAAAGTTGTGGGTCTTTTAACTGACCTAGGTTATTATTGCATTTTAAGAACATTAGGGGAAGAATTCTATAGCAAATAAAGTTTTTGTTTAGTACTTAGTTCATTGAAATGGTAAGTGATTAGAACCCACTTTGTGTTTTTCAAATTAGAAAGACTTATTGTGTTAGAGGAGGCATTATGTCAACTCGAAAGAAGAAAATTCCCTAGGAGTCTTTTGAAGATGATAACTAGAGTTTTAAAGATATACTCCCTTATTTATTAGACAGTTAGATTAACCTCATGTGCTTGAATTAGATTAGTGACATTATTAGCCATGAGCTTGTAGAATATTCAGATAATTTATGGCTTTGGATGAGAAGTTTATTTCAGACCCTTATTCCCCATGTTTTTAGTGACCTTGATCTTGTACAGACCTTTTCCAAACTATATAATTTTGAAACACATTGTGTTATTTCTACAAATGGAAAGAGAAATATATGCACCATGTCTGCAGAAACCATGGCCCAGATTCTAAACTTACCCCTTTCCAATTTACCTATCCTAAAGCTAGACCTTCTTAAAAAGGTTGAAGGTTGGTCGACTTAAGAAAGAAATGCTATAATCCAAAAGTTTGTAATCGATCCTTCGTTTACCTTTTAGGATTCTTTGGTCAAATATGAAATTTGTTCTCCAAATGAAAGGTTGATGGTGTTAGTCGTAGCTTCTATTTTAGGATATGTAGATGACTCCTATATTGATGAAGTTACTTTGGCTATTATGAATGAAGTTGTAAATACTGAAAATCCTTCAAAGTTTGGTTTTGCATGATTTATAGCTAGTAACATAGTATTCATTTTTAGTTGTCGTCTTTTGAAGAATTGAAATCTATTAAATATCAGTCATATCTCTTCTTTTTAGTTATATTTTTCCAGTTTTATTTTTATGAGAAAATGGGTCTTGAATTGATTAAAAATGATGATTCTTGAAAATAAATTCTAGTTAGAGAGTGGACTTCTCTCTTGACCTTCGTAGAAACCGAGGTATAATTCTTGTATTTTTCTAATGGGTTTTTATTCAATACATACAATTTACTTATGGGACACTAGCCTCCTAGGATGCATGTTTCCTATCAACAAAAGATACATCTTCACCCTTATTGATGCAATTATATGTTTAATATATTGCAATCATTAATATGTCAATCTAGTTTCGTAATCAATAGAGTTGATGCACTATATGTGCCAATAAAAGATAAGCTCCTATGTCTGATGAGTATAGCCTAAATAAGAAACACTCCAAAACCAATACTCTATTTCACAATCTTCAAACGATGTTCTTCACATAGTTTAAAAACCAAAAAGAAAAACTCATAAACAAAATCTCAACAAACATGTGATTTAAAGGCTCTTGCTCAGGTAATGAATCTGTTCATTTACAGGCTCATGAAACGAAAATATAAACTTTGACTCTATTTCCTATAGCAACTAATTTAACAACAACCTATAATTAACTCTCTACACATTCTTAAAAGGAAGATCATTCATAACCTAATCAATCCTGGAAGAAATACTAGGTGTAGTAAGATACTCCATTATAGGTTCATGTAGGGTGAGAGATGGAGATCTTAATTGTCCCTGTATTTACAAAAAAGAAATAAACGTTAAAGAATTCAATATAACAAATGATTGTCCACATACACACACACACCATAATAACAAATACTTACTCATAAATCTATATTGCGCTTAGGAATGCTCACTCACTCGGAATTACCACAAATCTATATTGCATTTTGTCAAGTGTTTCGCTGAAACACAACATAAATAAAATTAGATACTACGATTAAAAAACATAATTGTTTTATTCACACAAAAAATAGAATTATATTCACACAGATAAATACAAGGAAGCTTACCTTGGTTGGGTCGGTGGGACCTTGCCATACCAATGAGGTAGCTTTAAAAGAAACTTACATAATGAAGGATTTGATCACACACATAAATTTCATAAATTGTAATTCATATCATTACTTCAACAACAAGTGTACAATCAACAATTTTCTCAGGAATCAAGTCTACAACATAACAATGCTTAATTATGTCTCTGCATATCTATCATCTACAAGGCCCTCTTGTTTAAAGAGAAACAACCGTTAAAACCAAGACCTGGAGATAACATCAAATGATTGTGTAAATATTACAATTGGTTGATATAATGTTTTTCATGGAAATGGATTCATACTCATGACATGAAGTGCATGAGGATGAAGTGTATCATTGTATTCAACAAAAAAAGGATGCTCTAGCCAACAAATTCCTTAGACCCATCGAAAGAAAATTTGTTCAAACACCCAAGCCTATAGATGCATAACTAGTACCGAAAGCACACAACTGGAACATGAAGATTGGTATTGGACACACACAGTCAAATACATTGGTACTAGACTAGCACATAAATAGGCACTGGATGAAAACAAAAATAGATATCAAATGAGCACATAAATAGGTACTGGACGAGCATAAATATAGGTACCGGACGAGTTGAGTACTGGAAGCACACATACAAGTACCACACGAGGAGGAGCGATGTCATAATGTTTTCTTGGATCAATTAAGGTAATTAGAGATCATTTAACATCAATCATTCAACTCTTATTACTAAGAAATCTCATAAATCACGATTTAAACATAGGTTACCTCATGTATACACATGAATGGCTAAAAGACATGTCTTTGGAGAAAATAGGAAAATTGTGCATATGTCTAAGTTAAACTTGGTCAAGATAGAGGACAAGATAAGATAATTGGAGGTGTAAACATGGAGACCCAACATTCCCCCATGCCCAAGTCATTGCATGTCCTCATGCAAAAATTTCTAAATTGGATCTCAAAATTACAAAACTGGTGTTGTCTTCCATTCTGCCTGAACATTAATTGTCTGGTTTTAAGATATCAAAACTTGAATCCTCATCCTTAAGTTCCCTCTTAATAACTCTTGTGTACTGTATCATGTGCAAAACTTTATTGATCTTGGAAGATACCTCGTCATGCTCATCCTATAACTTTCAATTATGCTCCTTCAACTATGCATTTTCTTTCTTGATGTATCTATCCAAAAATTTATACTCCTCCACTTCTTGCTTCAATTCTTCATTTTGTTTTATAATCCTTTCAACTTTCAGTACCAACTGATGTTTGTTCAAAGAACTGATAGGTTCAAGTGTTTCTTTCTCATTTACCTCCTCCCTGGCTTCAACTTCCTTCCTTAAATCCTTCAAAGTCTTTGTTACTAACTCAGTTTCACTAATAGTTGCTACATGCATATATTCTTTCTCTGGTGAAGTTAGAATGTCAAATGGATCCTTTGGAAAATAAGGAACATGAGGAATTTCCACATGTTTAGCCATGCTCTAAGTGGTTCTGCATGTTGGACCTGATGCTTCATCAAGTTTGCTAACAGAAATGGAAATTTCCTCCTCAAATAGTCTACTTTTCTTCTTTTTAGGCTTAGATATGGGTACTGGAATTTGTTTTTCATGTGCCTTTCTTGTTTTCTGCTAGAGGACTGTGTCATATCACTCTCTTCATTGATTCTAAGTTTGTTCTTACCTTTAACTCTCAATTCATGGGTCTTATCCAATTCTCCAACCTTCTCCTGGGGTAATTCAACAATTACATCTCGAACATTATCTGCAATTTCTCCTACATCACTACCAAACCTTTGTTTCTTCCTCCTTTTCTCACTAATTTGTGTTTTTCTTTTAGTGGACAGGTCTGGGAAAGGTTTCTTGTTTTTGGATGATCGTTTCACCCTAGATGCAGGTAGTTCTTATAACACTATTGTTTTTCCCTTGTCCAATTTGCTAACATACTTTGTTGAACTAGGGCCAACAGTGTCTACTTCATTACTTGGCTTCTTTCGTTCGTTTTTACTTACTCCCTTCTTTCTTTCTGAATCCTTACTATATTATCATGTTACATTTTCTTCCATGGATTTAGAAACCTCCTCTTGAGCAAAATTTTTTGTGAGGAGTTTCTTCCAACTGCTACCTCATTTTCTCAACTTATAAACAACAAGACGTTTCATCAACCCATTGTAATAGATACTGGTTTTGGGTTTATTAGAGGCATACTTAACCCCTCTCACCATTTTATTCAATATCATCCAAATAAAATGGGGAAAATCTATTTGTGGTCCACCATCAAAATGCAACAACAACCTTAAATGATAAAGGAAAGTTACAACATAACTGCCTTCACAGGTTAAAACCCCTGCAAGATGACAAGAATCGTCCAATATTCCTCCTTGATCCAAGTCCGAGAGATTCCTTTTCTCCAATATGGGTCTAGATGTTCGAGATTAAAAAAATTCTAACAGAGCCTCTTAGCAATGTTGATACCTTTGAAATATTTCTCTCTGGTAGAAGGTAAATCTGTTGCTTATGCTATGGTGGCTTTAGTGATCATTAAATTTAGTTCTCCCAACTGGACACTCTCTACATCATAACTCTGGGAAAAGGAATGGGACATTCCCTCATGATGTCCTTTGAATTTTTCTAGAAAAGGAACCCATCTAGCCCTCTCAAATTTCTTTCTACATGTTTGATATTCCTTTGTCTCTCTGTAAATATGGAACACAGGTTCATGCCTATGAACCCCCATGCCATATTGACAATAAGTCTCAAAATAAGTGTAGGAAACAAGATTCGAGTGAGAGTTTGGTACCGGAAGAAAAATTATGAAAACAATGTGACAGAGACAAAGTAATGGGATAAATTGATAGTAGAAATGAATAGAGTGGAGGTCATATAGTGTGGAATGGGTAAATAACGCTCATCTGAATGGCGAAGCCAGCTAGAAGAGCGTTTATGAATTGAAACGAGAATACAACAGTCAAATCATTGCAATGATGGAGAGATAAGGAAATGTTATAAATTATGTTGAGGGATCACATCCATGGAAAATGTGACGATCATATCCATAAGTAATGTCAAATCCCATTCACACCAGTTTTTGTAATGATTGCAAGGAATGTGGCCGATTTGAACAAAATTCACCATTATGCAACAATCAATGTCAATGTTGTCAAAAGGTAATCATAAGTTTAACATTCACCAAAACAATGGTTTGAATCAATAATTAACAACGTAAGGTTATAGAAGGTGGCATAATCATAATTTTGACATCACACGAACATGAGTCTTTAACAAGAGATTTTCAAACTGAACCAATCTTGCTCAAGGTATGATTTCTATTTTCCCAATCATATCAATGATCACTCCATCAAGAAATTTGAATACATCGTAAATTATTTTAAAAATAGGGGAATAAACATGAATACTTCAGAAGATAATGAGAGGGAGATTTAAGATCTTAAGGTAACAAAGGTTCATGAGAGTAACCATATATTTAGAACAAAATTAATATGATTCTTAATAAAAGGAATAAAATAATGAGCTCATACCTCCATTACCTGAAGTGTGCTTTGTCAAACAAGGGAAATATCTAGTATAGAACAATTTTTTTTTACCGAAATTCCACCATTAGTACCAAATCACAGGCTTAGTACTAGACCAACACATAAAAGTTTTATACTAGACCAACACAAGAAATTGTTTTAGTACCAGACCAACACAGGAAGTCTTCTCTAGTACCGGATGAACACATAGACAATTTCCAGTACCGGATGAAGTTTTGATAAGGTAACCGAACATATAGTCTTGAAACTAGAATCTTGTAGGCTTCTCTTTGTAGTTTAGCCTGTTCTGAGGGTCAATTTGGAGTAGGTGTTGGCACTTATTGATGTTGCATGTGAATTTTTCTATTGAAGTATCATGCTGGAAAAAATACAAACAACACACTGGTACATGAATGTTGACATTGCAGCGGAAGTGTCATAAAATGAGGAAAAATAATTAAATGATTGGGATTCAATATCTGTAACAAGAAAGAAACTGTAGCTAGACAACCTCCTGTTGAGATGTAAAAACCTCCTCTTTTTGGAACCAGACTAACCACTTCTTTTGTTTCCACTTCCATTTTATTGGAAAGGAAAACCTAACTACTATTGTCTTGTGGATTTTTCTCGAGCCCAGATCAGTTAATGCTCGCTGGTGTTTTCAATTTTAAGGATTCTGAAAAACTTAAAAAAAATCCATCTATCGTCCCATGGATTTTTCTCAAGCCCGGGCTAGTTCTTGCTCGCCGGTGTTTTCAATTTTTAGGAATCTAAAAAACTTAAAGAAAAATCCAACTACTGTAACGTGGATTTTTCTCGAGCTTGGGCCAATTCCTGCTCGTCAGTGTTTTCAATTTTTAGGAGTCTAAAAAACTTAAAGAAAACTCCATTAGGCTCCTTTTCCATAAGTAATCTACCAGGGGTGGATAAAGGAATAAACTTACACCTGGAAGATGTCCCCTTATTGCTTATCTACATGAGAACACAATTAGCTTTTTCTCTTGTTAGTAGCACCAAAATCATTATCTAACAACACACCTATATATGTACAAAGTTAAATTAAATCACATAACAAAAATTACAGTGGTGGATCAGAAGGAGGAGAGCTCCCCTTGCTTACCAATTGAATTTTAGAATTTTGAAGCACATGTTTGATAAAATCCTCTTTAGACAGAGGCTTATGATAAAATTTCAATCGATGTCCATTTATGACAAAGAAAGTCTGATCTTTGTCAATATTTTTTATCTTAACTAAACCATTGTGGTAAATTGTGTCTACTTCATAGGGTCCCAACCATCGAGTGGACAATTTACCCTTGAAATTCTTGAACCTACAATCATACACCAGGGCCCAATCACCTAGTTGGAAATACTTCTTCTTGATGTACTTATCATAGCATTTAGTTCTTTGTTCTTGAATGAGTGTAGTCCTCTGAAGAGGATCCTGTCTGATTTCATCAAGCTCATTCAACTGCAATATCCTCTATTTTTTAGCTTCATCTAAGTCCATCCCCAATTGCATAACATTCCTGAAGGGTTTTACTTGAAATTCTATGGGAAGAAACACCTACTTCCCATACACCAATTCATAAGGTGTATGGCATGTTTTGTTTTTCCAAGTTGTTCTGTAGGACCATAAGGCCTCAGGAAACTAATCAACCTATTATTTATGGTGTAACTAAACTATCTTGGTGATAATAGCCTCTATCACCTTGTTAGTTGATTCCACTTGTCCACTTTCTTGGGGGTGATAAGGTGAATATTTTTTATGTTTAATTTGATATTGTTTAGTAATGGATTTGACCAAATTAGAGGTAAATTGGATTCCTTGTTCTGTCACTACTTCTCAAGGCACACCAAAATGAGTAAAGATTTATTCAAATAGAAAATCCACAACAGATTGTTCATTTTCATAATACAAAGTTTTAGCCTCTACCCATTTGGTCACATAATCTGTATAGACCAGTATGTACCTTTTTCTTTGAGAGATAGGGTTAATAGGTCCTACAAAGTCCAAGTCCCATTTTTCAAAAGGTCAATTACTACCTGAGCTTGGAGAAGAATCTCATCAACTGCAATTGGTTTTCCCATCCTCTGACAATCGTCACAATTGGGCACATACTTCTTTGCATCCTTAAAAATAGTTGGCCAATAGTAGCGTGAATGTAGTATTTTAAATGTTGTCCTCTTATCAGCAAAATGGCCTCCACATGGACCATAATGGAAGGCTTTGAGGATTTCATGCATCTCATCCTTTCGTACACACCTTATGATAACCAAAACAAGCACTGTACGGTTTAAACAATCATCATGCCACATATAATTTGCACTCAACTGAATAATTCTACGTTTTTCTCGGGGGGATAGATTCTAAGGTAAATTTCCTATTACAAGATAGTTGGCCACATCTGGATACCAAGGAGTGTAAGTAGAAATAGAAAACAAATTTTCATCTAGAAAACTGTCATCCACTGGTGCATTATCACCTGTATGAATAAGTCTATATAGGAAATCAACAACGGTATTATCTCTTCCAGGTTTGTTAATGATAGTAATGTTGAAATATTGCAATAATAACAAGTACTATATAGTAACTCTAGTATTTGTCATGGGTTTATTCATTTAAAAACTAATGGCTAAGCGGTCTGTGTGTACAAAAACCTCATACCCTGTTATGTAGTGTCTAAATTTATTAATGCCATGGACTATTGATAATTTTTTTTTTCAATGACAGTATAATTTACTTTGGTAGGGGAGATATTTTTGTTGACAAAGTAGATAGCATAAGGAAGTTGGTTTTCTATTTGTCCTAGAACAACCCCAAAAGTTTTATTTGAGGCATCAGTGCAGATATGAAAAGGAAGAGACCAGTTTGGCCCTCTTAAAACAAGGGCACTTTAAATCTTTTTCTTTAAAATTTCAAAAGAAATCTAACATTGTTCATCCCAATGGAATTCAATCTCTTTTACTAATAATTTGAATAGTGGGGCAACTAAGTTTGTAAAATTTTGAATGAACCTCCTATAATATCCACCATTCCCTAAGAAGCTTCTAACATCTTTTTGAGAGCTAGGGATTTTGATTTGAGAAATAATGTTCATTTTGGCAGGGTCTACCCTTATTCCGGTACCAAAAATATGATGGGCCAAGACAATCCCTTCTGTGAACATCATTCTATATTTTTCATGACTGGGGGAAAGGTTTGTCTTTCTACACATGATCAATAATTTATCCAAGTTGTCTAATGCTTGTTGGAAATAATCCCCATATACTGTGAAGTTGTCCATAGAGACTGTGAAGTCGTCCATATAGACTTCCACATAGTCATGGGTGAAATAAAAAAAAATGGCCAAGACAACCCTCTGAAAGGTGAAAGGGGCATTACACAATCCAAAGGGAAGAACCCTATAAGCATAAGTACCCCATGGGAAAGTAAATGTGGTTTTCTGTTGATCTTTAAGTGTAATTTGGATCTGGTTGTAACCACTAAACTCATCTAAGAAAGAAAATCACCTCTTCCTAGACAAGGTGTCCAAGACATGGTCTATGAAAGGAAAAGGAAAATAATATATGTAGGTATCCTTGTTCATTTATCTAAAGTCCACACAAATACTCCATTTTCCTTTCTTATTAGGGACAATAACTAATGGGGATACCCACTTGCTATCTAAAATAGGGTAAATAAAATTGACATGTAGTAGTTTTTGGAGTTCTTCTTTCAATATATCTTTTAAGGATGGATTCATTCTTCTTTGGGGATACCTAACAAGTCTAATTTGATCATTGGTGTAAATATGGTGCATACAAGTATTTGGGTGAATTCCTTTCATGTTAGAGTAATACCATGCAAAATCATCAGATTGTCCTTGAATCATTTGGATCAATTTTTGTAGTTGATTTGATTCCAATATGGAATTGGTATATAGAGATTTTCCATGATTGATTTCAATTATCTGAATAGATGACTCTTTCCATTCATTTATTGTTGATATAGTGAACAATCTAGAAGTGGAGGGATGTCGTATCTCCTAAAATTCAGAGTTGAAGATATGTGTATATTCTGGAAAAGATTGAGGATATTCAAATCATTATGTATTAGCTAAAAATAGGATTAAAATATGTTCTTCAGATTGTTCTTGAAATCCCTTTACTTTCTCAAGTGGTAACAAGATATGAGAACATTCCTCCTCCCCATAGGGATTCTCCAACCATAAAGGAACTTTAGTGGATGGTTAGGAAGGAGGTAAGAGAATAAGTTTCTAACTGTGGGTCCCATTGGAAATTGTCATCTCCCTAGATCGACAACTAATAAATGCATCAATAGTGGCCAACCAAGGTCAACCAAGCACAACTGGATGTCCAGGTTTGGAGGATTTTGAATGAATTACCAAGAATTCCATAGGATAATCCCAGGAGGCTAAGGTGATTGTTACATTATCTAGACTTCCTGTTGGGTTGATGAATGATTTGTCTGTTAATTCCAACAAGGTCTGTGTTGGACTTAAGTGATTTATTTGCAACATTTGCATGGTGTCAATGGTCATAACATTTATTGCTTCTCTTAGATCAATAATTTTATTTGACAAAGAAATACCATTAATTTCTATAGTCACCACTAGATTTCTTGGATCATTATATTTAGATGGCATTTCTGATATAAATTCCGACAGTTTTCCAAACACTTGTATAATAGGAGACTCCTTCCTCTTCCTCATATGGTTTTTAATGCAAAGATCCCTTACAATCCTAGAATAGATAGGAATGTTTTTGATGGCTTGAAGTAGGGGAATATTTACACATATATTCCTTAGTTCAACTTTTGAATCATGTCCTATAGGTACCTCGGGTTTCTTCACAAGTAACCTTTCTGGATAAGGTGGAGGATTAGTTTTCTGAGGTATTTCTAATGGTTTAGGAATGTGAGGAGGAATTTCCTCTTGTACATGGGTGTTTTCTTCTTCATATAGTTGGTTATATATTTGTTCTTCTTATTGAATAACCACTGTAGAATTTAGTTTATTCAAGACCTTCCTAGATCCTAATTGAATTTCATTCAGTGAAGTAGGAGTTATCACATAAGTTGGGAAAGTCTGTACTTCAAGATTTTGTACAGGTTGTGTAAGTCTATTGTTCAGATTAGGGATGGGTTGTGAAGGAATAGCGGTAGGTCGAGGGGGGTCTGGATTAGATTCAACTTGAATTTGTTTCTGTTGGTTTGGGTTAAAAGGAAATGTAAGTTTTTGTTGGGAATGTGGAGATAGAGAAGGTGGATTAAATCTAGGTAACAATTGATAGATATTGGAAGGATATTGTGGGTAAGCAGGAAAAGTTGGTGGTTGAAAAGGGACATTCTGATATGAAGGCCCCCTCCATCCTTGTTTCCAAGGTTGGACTTGTGGTTGTTGATGTGTCCATTGAGAGTAATGCATTGGATGATTCCATTGTTGTTGTGAGTATTATGTGGTAGGGTCAAAAAACATATTAGGATTTTGCTACCTCCATAATCTCTTAGGGGGATATGATGTTTCTTGAGGTTCCCCTCCTCCATTAAAAATGGATTATATTCCAAGTAAGGAAGGGCACTCTTCAGTAGGGTGGTCCTTTGTACAAATCCCACAAATTTCAATGACATTAATAGGACATTCTTTTTCGGGATGCCTTTTCCTACATCGAGGACATAAAATTGCTAAAGTAGCATTTTCTTCTTCTTGTTTCCTTTTGATTTTCATGGTATCTAACTGGGTGATGATTGTCTTGAGGATGTTTGTTTTGAATTTTTCTAACAGATTCCCTAATTCTATCCTTGTAACACCTCCTGGAGTAGGTTTAGTAGTTCTGCTTATAGGATCCCTTAAACTTTTCCCTATTTTGGCTTGGCTGTGAGAGTACCTTCTATAATATTTTGCAATGTATGTGAATGGATTTTGATACATCCCCATTTTGATATACATCCCCAAAGCTCATAAGGTTCAGTAACTCAATACAATCATCCCTCATACCCTTCAGGAATATGGTCATAATTGTGGTTGTGTCTAAGGCTAATTGTTTTGTCTTTTGATAATTGTATAGGAACCTTTTTAGGTAATCTTCCAGACTCTCCTCCTCGATCTGTTGCATTTTAAATATATCAATCCTAACATCTCTAAGTTTGCAATAATCCTGATATTTTTGGAAGAAATTTTCTTTCATACTATCTTAAGACAATATAGTATGTTCTCCTAGATTTATAAACCATCTTAATGATGAGTCTTTAAGTGTAGTTGGAAAGAGTTTTAATTTTTGTGCACTATCAGTATAATTGCAACTTCTACATAGTATATCAAATTTAAACAAAAATGAATCAGGATCTTCTGTTGACATATCGTGTAAGTGAGGTAGTGATGAAAGTGGGATATTCTTCATAGCGACATCTTTGGTAATGTATAATATTGGGAATTCGAATGTCTCAGTTTCATTATTTGCATTCCCTTCTTCATCTGCCATATTTTTGAATAGCACGTTATAGGCTACAGGTGATGTTTCCCCACTAAGTGATGGTTCAACCACTAGATTGGTTGGGATATCCAATTGTCCCAATACTTTGTGTACTGCTCCAATGGCATATTCATCCTCTTCTACCACTACCTTTGTCTCTTTTCCAACTCCTCCTTATGATTGGGTTGCTAGTGCTTTCCTTACTACTTGCTGTGATATGTTCTCAATCTACATAGTAGCTTCAAATTCAGGGCCTTTGGTTGTGGTTTCAATTACTGCCTTTGAACCCTCTCCTCTGAGAATTTCTCCTGCACAAAAATTATCTAAATTAGTGTGGGGGGGTTTCCTTGAATTAGTGAGAGGGGGTTTTCTTGAACTTTCTGTAAATTTGGATGCAATAAATCTACCTTTACTATCCCTATGTCTACGCATGAAAAAAACAAAGAAGATATAATACTAACAGAACATAAAATTTAACTAATGAAGATAAGAGGACAACCTGACTTTGGAGCAACCCCACTAAAGTGGATGTGTGGGATATTCCCTCACATCTTACTTTCTTCTCTCCGACCTTAGGTAGTCCGCAAAACCAATCCAAAACCATAAAATAAATCTAATTCAAATACTACCTATTACTGTTTACAACTCCCTGACAACGACGCCAAAATGTTGATGGAATTATATATTTAATATATTTCAATCGTTAATATGTCAATCTAGTTTCATAATCAATAGAGTTTATGCACTCTATGTGTTGATAATAGATAATTTCCTATGTTTGATGAGTATAGCCTAAATAAGAAACACTCCAAAACCAATACTCTGTTTCACAATCTTCAAACGATGTTTTTCAAACAATTTAAAAACTAGAAATTAAAACTCATAAAAAAAATCTCAACAAGAATGTGATTTAAAGGCTCTTGCTCAAGTAATGAATCTATTCATTTGCATGATCATGAAAGGAAAAGATGAACTTTGTCTCTATTTCATGTAGCAACTAATCTGGAATTAACTCTCTATACATTCTTAAAAGGAAGATCATTCATAACCTAATCAATTGTGGAATAAATACTAGGTGTAGTAAGATAATCCATTATAGGTTCATGTAGGGTGAGAGATGGAGATCTTGAATGTTCCTGTATTTGAAAAATAGAAATAAACGTTAAATCGTTCAATCTAACAAGTGATTGTCCATACACACACACCATAATAAAAAATATTTACTCAGAAATCTATATTGCACTCAGGAATGCTCACTCACTCAGAATTACCACAAATCTATATTGCGTTTTGTCAAGTGTTTCACTGAAACACAATAGAAATAAAATTAGATAAAACGATCAAAACACATAATTTTTTTATTCACACATAAACCAAAATTATATTCACACAGGTAAATACAAGGAAGCTTGCCTTGGTTGGGTCAGTGGGCCCTTGCCATACCAACAAGGTAGCTTTAAAAGAAACTTACGGAATGAAGGATTTGATCACACAAATAAATTTCATAAACTGTAATTCAGATCATTACTTCAACAAAAAGTGTACAATCAACAATTTTCTCAGGAATCAAGTCTACAACATAACAGTGCTTAATTATGTCTTTGTATATCTATCATCTACAAGGCCCTCTCTTTTAAGGAGAAACAATTGTTACAACCAAGACTTGGAGATAATATCAAATGATTACGTAAATATAACAATTGATTGATATAATGTTTTTCATGGAAACGGTTTCATCCTCATGACATGAAGTTCATGAGGATGAAGTGTATCATGGTCTTCAACAAACAAATGATTCTCTACCCAACAAATTCCTTGGACCCATCGAAAGAAAATCCATTCAAACACCCAAGCCTATAGATGCGGAACTAGTACTTGGCGTGCATAGATGGAACATGAAGATTGGTACTCGATGTGCATAGTCAAATACATTGGTACCAGACTAGCACAAAAATAGGTATCAGATGAGCACAGAAATAGGTACCAGACGAGCACAGAAATAGGTACCGAACGATTTGAGTACCAGATGCATGCAGACATGTACCAGATGAGGAGGATATGTTTCATAAGGTATGATTGGATCAATCAAGGTAATTAGAGAGCATTTAACATCAATCATTCAATTCCAATTATTAAGAAATCTCATAAATCATGATTTAAACATAGGTTACCTCATGTATACACAAGAATGGATAAAATACATGTCTTTGAAGAAAATAGGAAAATTGTACATATGTCTGAGGTAAAGTTGGTTAAGATAGAGGAAAAGATAAGGTAATTGGAAGCATAAAAAAGGAGACCCAACAACCATGCCTTTAAAGTTGGGGATTGGTTCTTGTTTAAAAGATATATTGTAATAAGAATATATGGTTGTGAGATAGAACCTTATCAATTACCTATTTACATTCTTCCTCGCCTTTTCGATCTAGAATATTGCAAACATAAGTTACCAACTCATCAGTTATATTTTTTAAGTAAAAGGGCTTATTTTTGTTTACTTGCTGAATTTTTCTCTTTCATTATTAGAAACAAAACAACTATTGATTGTATAAACAAATTAATGTTTTCCTATAATCTGAAAAATGGATGTATTATGGAAGTTTGATCCATGTCGTGTTATATCATAGAAATGAAAAAATGTATCCTTACCCTCATATCAACATCACTCAAATAATTCTATTGAAATGTTTGCTAACAAAGTCACGTGGGAAGAGGTGCACCATGTGTTGATTATGTAGAATTATACCTATCAATGTTTCATCGAAACCTGCACAGGAGATCTAGCTAAATCAAGTACAAACAAATATTATCAAGAAAGGAAGAGATATTCAAAATGGAAGAATGAGAAAATATATTCACACTACTCCGATGAGCTGATGATTGATACATAGATGATGATCAATATAATACAAAGAATGAGTGGAATACACTCATATATAGGACATAAAATTCCATAATATCAGAATGCATGCATGCATAATAGCATAATAGTGATGATCTAAAATAGAAAGTCTAAAATAGAACTAGTCAGTTAACTCCCACTGAACTAGTGTGCAGAAAATATAAATTTCTCCAACACCCCCCCTGAACATCACTATGGAGTAAAAAATGAGTCCCAAATACTAGGCCATATTAGGTACTCATGTACGATGAAACTAATGAAAATTGAATAAGAATGAGGAAAGAGGGAAAATCACATGGGAACAAAACCTCCCCTCAAAAGAAAATACATCAAAAGAAGAAAATGGTAGCTGCTACACAACTAGGTTCTTCACTGCAAGACAATACTACAAAGTATGAAACTTCTACTCACTGAAAGTCTTCGTGAATATGTATAAATATTTATGGATCTGATGAAGTCCTTTAGAAACTTGTTGGGCCTTGTACCTCTTGATCCTATGGACCCATTTGCACCTGGAAATATTCCTTTTAGGTGGAAGTGGAACCAAATGCCAAGTTTGATTCTTTAGGAGTGAGTCATACTCCTTTTGCATGGTTACTTTCAATTAATGGATTTCCCAAAGCACAACGAGTCACTATAAGGATGTAGATAAGAATATTGAACCCCCCCTCAAAATAAAATGCATCAAAAGAAGAAAATAGCACTCGCTATGCAACTATGTTCTTCACTGCAAGACGATCCTGCAAAGTTTGAAACTTCTGCTCATTGAAAGTCTTCATGAATATGTAGAAATATTTATGGATCTGATGAAGTCCTTTGGAAACCTATTGGGCCTTGTACCTCTTGATCTTATGGACCCATATTCACCTGAAAATATTCCTTTTTGGTGGAAGTGGAGCCAAATGCCAAGTCTGATTCTTTAGGAGTGAGTCATACTCCTTCTGCATGGTTGCTTGCCATAAAGTATTTCCCATAGCCTCACGAGTCACTATAGAGATGCAGATCAAAATATTTAACCATATAGAAATGCATAAGCATCATAGGTTCATAAGATGAAGGTACATGAGAAGGCTCCTCGTGATGATATTGAGTTCTGCTCGAATCCAATGAATTCCATACAAGAACATCTGCTTCCTGAAGTGTGAATTGTTCCCTCTTGGGCATCTGTTGAATCTTGGATGTTGGCTTCCTATATGGTTGTACTACCTACTTATTTCCATGTATAGAATCTAAGTGTATGGAATCATCTTTGATGTCTGAAGATGATGGAAGCATAGGAGTATCTGCATGTTTCACTGGAGGTGCATGTAAAGTACTCTCCTTATGTGTAAGTAGAAAATAGGAGTCATCGCTAGAAAACTTTGTGAATTTATACAACATTGAATTGTGATCCACCTCTCCAATTGCAATGATGGAATTGTCATTCATTTCAAGTACATAAAATGAATCTGATGTAAATTCAATCTTTTTACCTTTCTAAGTGATCTGATAAACTGAGAGCAGATTCATAAAAAGAATTGGAACATGTAAAACATTCTCAAAATTTCCATTATGGAGTTCCACTCTTCCCTCTCCTTCTACTGCTACTAGAGTATCATCCCCCATGACAATAGGGGGTCTTGAGCATGGACTCAAAGAAGAGAAAACTTCCTCTTTTGCTTCCATATGATGGGATGCACCAGAATCTATAATCCGTGAATCAGATGAGGAATTAATTGCAACAATAGCATGATGCTTACCTTTCTTAGGAGCAAGATATTCTTCCTTCAGATTCTTGACTCCCTCTGGAATGAAGTTTCCAAGGTTTTTCCGCTGAAGTGTATGTGCCATAAGATCAATTTGTTTCTTCATGCAGGTGGATTCTTCATGATTCAGTTTTTTGCAATAAGTGCATTGCTTTCCCTTCTTCTTCTTCTTGGAATATGAAGAGTTTTTGGAACCTGAATAATTTTTAAAGGGTTTGGAATATCCCTCCTTCTCATTCCAATTTTCCTTCCCATTCTGTTTGGATGATCTTTTTCCATCATGCATAGTGAGTGCATGTGATTTGGGATCTTTGATTAGGCCTATTGGTCTATTCACTTCCCTTCAGGGGTTATCTGAGTTATTGAACCAAGGTTAATGTCATTCAGGGTTCCAACAAAGCCTCTAAAACTATCGACCCTCCTGGTAAACTAGAAGGCAACACAACACTGGAAAGCACTGCGCAATCTCACCCGAGATAGCTTTAAATGGGTGGTTGTAAGACTTAGGTGTTTACAGCCTAGGACAGAGTAGGGGAGGGGGGGGGTTTCTTAGATAGGGTCAGATACCATGATCCGTAAAGGGGAGTACCTATTCCTTGGATTCACATTCGAATATCCCATAAATCAATTGAAGTTCACTATAAACAAATCCATAACCAAGTAATAAATTATTCATCAAGTTTAACCATCAATTGTTGAAAGAAAGAAGATCCATGCATACATTTAACATATTACATGAGAATTATCATGGTTCACCCTCTCCTGGGCTATGTCCACAAAGATTTGGCTCTTGGCTCTTGTATTATAATAGTTATGCAATTCTAGCGCCTCACGCTTACAATTCTTCACAAAACTGGGGTAAGATCTATGCGAGGTGAACTAGATCGCACTAGGCTCCATGGCCTATGGTCTAATCCTCAGATATACCTTTCCTCAGGTCTCCCTTTCTCAACAACTTACAAAATTAGTTCGTACCGCTCAGAACATTACATAAGAAACTTGCTAACAACTACTAATGAACTCTCCCCTATGATACTTTTGTATCTATATTTATACATTTGGGGCTCTTCATCCTTTTTCTCGAATATTACAAAAACCTAACCCTTCTTACGTTAGGTATTTTTCCCATACACGTGTTGCTCCTCCTCCAGTTGTCGCTTTCCTTTGTGCACGCTTTCTTGCATGCGCGCGTGCTGTTCTTCTGCCAGTTGTTACTTCAGTTTTTTGCACACTTTCTTTCCCATGATTTTTATTCTTTCCTCTTCAGCCTAGTGCCAACAGGCCCCCAACACTGACATGTGACTCATCCCAAGTCACCTAGTTCCTTTGTGCTTCCTAAATCTCCTTTGTGATCTTCTGGAACTGTTCTTGCAACTTTGTTTTTTTTGTCAGTGTCTACATTGTTTTCTCCTTGATGGTGTCGACTGTCTGGGCTGCCACTTCCTCGCTCATCAGTCCTGCACATTCTAGCTGATTTTGTGCTATCTAGGTTCTAGCTTCTTCCACCTGCGCAAGTACTTCTGCTACCCGTTTCGGTTCTATTTGAGCCCGACGCTCATGTTTCTGTGTTTGCGTAGTGATAAGTTCTGCCTGTATTTTCTTCAGCTCTTGGGTTCCCTTGACTCGTTCTAGGATTGTTATGGTCTTCTATCATTTCTTGAGTTCTTAGATCATTGAATTTATGCTCTCCTCTTCTTTGTCCCAGTGTTGGACTTGCGTATCCTCTTCCAAACTTGTCCAAAGTTGCACTGCTTTCTCCATCAAGTTGGTTGTCGTGCTGACCTATTTTTCCAACGCTCACAACTGCATTCTGGCTTCCTGCTTCCTTTACTCCTTCACTGGTGGTGGAGTTGTTGGTCTAATCTGTTCGTAGAGAGTCTTGATCTCCTTTTGATACTGATCAATTGTCTGCGCAATCTGGTCGATCTTCTCTGCAGCTGGGAGTTCATTTCCTTGTGCAGTGGTTGGAAGTTTCCCGAAATCTTATTCCACTCTTCGTTCCAGCTCGTTTCCATGTTCTTTGTCCTCCTTGATTTCCAATTGAGCCTGTGTGCAAACTGTTTCCAGTGCTTCCCGCCTCTTTGTTGCTTGTTGTAGCTCGACTAAGTTTTTATGTGCTCGAGCCTGCATCTTGTGGTCGACGCTAACTTGTAGTTTGTCTAGTGATTTTGATGGCATCTGTGTTAATACCAATTGGTTTTGATCCAAATCCTTTAGTGGTGTCTGTCCTACAATTTCATCCATTTGCAGCATGCTAGGCTTTATGTAGACCATTGAATGTGCCCGTGGTATGGGAAGAACTGGGTCGTGTTCTTCTAGCTCCACCTTTTCTATGGCATGTGTGGTCGATGGATCTATGCCTCTACTAGTGCTCATGATCCGGGCTTCCCCAAATTTCTTAAGGAGTTGTCCCATTTATGTCAGTTCCTTCTACATTTTATCCTGGTGGTGTGTGACATGATCAAAATCTTCTGAGAGGAAGTCTTGGACCATCCTAGAAATCATCTCTCCAT
>JASDQU010681937.1:45799-89790 GCA_032191745.1 Picea mariana
GCTTCTTGTCCTCAAGATTCGCAAAACGTCGAATCCCGATATGCCGATGGCCCTTTCCTTTCGGAACTTTCTCTGAAGGCCTAGATTATTGCCACGTGTCCCCTCAAGATGGACGGTCCTGGTTTTTTCACGATTTCACGACTTGCGACACTCGATGCCAGAAATCCTCTGTCAACTTGAAACCCCGGTTGTCGATATGCCGACGGTTTCTTCGATGTTCGCCATGTGTCCGAACAAATGGACGACCGTGATCTTTTTGAGATTTCGTGATTTGTGATGTCGGGATTTCACGTATCGAGGTTTTGGAGAGCAGTCTTGTTCGCTCGTCCAACTCCCGATCCCCGATTTTGCGATGGGATAAGATTGATAGCTCATGATCTATCACGATCCAATGGTCTAGAATAGCTCATGATCTCACGATTCGCAAATTCTCACGACAATCTTCTGACCTTTACACCTTGCGAGTCAGCGAAATGCTGAGATATCGCCACGTGTTTCTTGATGGAAGGTCCAAATGATTTCGGGATTTCACGACTTCACAAGTCGAAATTTCTCCTGTGCGCTTCAAAGGACTAAACCTCGTGCACCTTCTCGCTGATCCAACTGTTGTCGGTCCTTTGCGCAAGATCTGATGGCTAAAATTCTTTCGTCTTTTCCACGCTCTCTTCGTCCCTTCTGAACTGCTTTCCCGCTCTGGATCCATTCGCAAGACGAATCTTACGGCCTCAATGGCTGTTCTTTGCACATGAGATGCGTTCTTTTCTCTTGTGGAAGAAAGATTTGTGAATCTTTCAAAGATTTGAAAGAAATACACAGATTCTTTAAAGCTTGGCACTGTCTGCTGCAGTCTTTAACAGATTTGAGTGATTTCCAAAATGCTTTAAATGATGTTGACTTCTGTAGCAATCTTTCACAAATTTGAACGAATTCCGTCAAATCTTCAACGTTTCTTCCTTCTGAAGCTCTTCTTCGTGAATTATTTGATGATTCTTGAAAATTACAAGAATCTTTAAAGTTTCTTCTTCTGCACTCTCTTCTTCCTCGATCTTTCAAGCGTTGTACGCTCTGCTTTGATGCGTGAGCTTCTTACACTGATATTTTGAGCGTATGACGGTCTTCTTCCTCGTGGAATTTTCCTGTGAGGATATTTCGAGAGTATGACGGACAACTCTCCAAGCCTTGTGAAAAGTCTGTGTCAAAATGCTCTCAAGGTCTGTGAAGCTCTGTGCTATTTGAGGATCGTGTTTCTCTCCAACCTGTGTGAAGAGGCTTATTACTGGAGCTCTGATACCATGATAAATTGTGAAGCAAGAAATGTAGAGTGAAAGAATAGAACATAAAATCGTATATTAGAATATATGAAGAAGAGTACAAAACGAGTACATGAAGAAGATGATGAAGAAGTTAGTATGCAAAGGGAAATAGTTGAGCTAAATAGGCTCAAGAGAATGAAGAATAGAAAGTACAGCTGGCCAGGACAACTGGCAGTGTACAGTCATCTTGTTGAGGTTACATTATATTTAACAAAAGAGAAAGAGCATGTTCTTCTTCGAGAGTAGCAGCAAAACCATTCATGCTTCTGGTGTATGAGTAGAAGATGGACTCCTTAGCTGCTTACTTAATGTAATTTTTTTAGTAAAAAGATATATATATATATATATATATAATCAGTATGCTGAAAAATGTGAATTTTACATATATTATAATCATTATTAATATAATATAATATAATAATAATAATTATTATTATTATTATGACGATGATGATGATATGTTATATTGTTTATGTTTTCATTTAATATAAAGATGTATATTTTTTTTATGTTTTTTTATTGAAAGTATAATATTTAATTAAAAGAATCTATGATAATGGTGGAATTTAAATCTGTTTGAAAGGAGGAAACCCTAGACTGAAGCTCATGCGCACCCTCGCCTGAGCCTACCATTTTTTCTACTGCCGCAACCAACTTGCCAAGGAAGATCTCGGCACTGCCCTGGTCCAGAAGCATGGGCAACGAGGGGGGGGGAAACCCCCCTCATACAGCACCATCGCTGCCAATGACAAAGTGGGTAAAAGGTCGAGGCGCCCTACTTTTGAGCCGCCACCACAGATCCGTGATGAACTTCTCGCCAAGGAACAGGGATAACGAAAAGACATGGACCTGGAAGCTAGTACCTCTCGCCCCAAAACTCCCCGAGGACGAGAACCAGGCACATGCATCCCTCAAACGGACAAACCCCCCCGGTATATCATCAGCTCCACCAGATTTGGAGAGCACACCCAATTTATGTAAGAGCATGCTCTCATTGGAAAATTTCTAGGGCTCTGGCTGTCAGAAAGGGACCTCAACAAATGGATCAAACACTGGTGGAATCCCAAAGGCGATTACGAGATCCAAGTCAGCTCCAAAGGCTTCTTCACGATCATCCTGTACAACCTGGAAGACAAAGACCGTATATTTGAAAACGGCCCTTACTTCTTCAACTCAGTAGGGCTGTTTCTCCGATTCTGGACGGAACGCTTCAGCCCAGATAAAGAAGACTTTTCCATGGCACCCGTCTGGATCCGCCTTTACTCGCTTCCGCAGGAGTTCTGGATAGAGGAGATCCTGATGGGAATCAGAAACACAATCGGCCAATATGTTAAGGCATCGGAAGCCACCAAGCAGCGGAAGTACACTTCCTATGCTCGCATCTGTGTGTACATGAACATTGCTCACGCCATACCAGGATCGGTTGTATTGGAGCATCAGGATGAGGAGTGGGTGCAAACCCTCGATTATGAACACATCCCATTCCGTTGCCGCCGATGCCATGAGCATGGCCACCTGTTCAGAGACTGCCCGCTTACTCAGCCGACCCCCAAAGCTGATCAGACTATGCAGAAGGACGGTTCATCACAATCCAATCAAGGAAGAAGAACCCATCGCGAAAGGCAGCAAATGGCCCCAAACCCGACATTTCAACCAAGAACACCTATGACATCCTCAGCCAGCTCCCAGAAGAGGCAGAAATCCAGGACCCGCAGAACAAAGTAAAGAACAGCTCAGAACCAGGCCCTACGCCCTCCCCCGATCCACACCTGGAAACCCAGGCTGAGGGAGGAGGGGACACAGACGAAGATACGCCAATGCAGCTGGATGTCCAGGACTTAGCGGGCATAGACCTTGAAAGACTGGAAGCAGCCTTAGACGTCAGAGACCTAAAAGGCCTACCGGAAGAACAGCTTCGAAAGGTACACAAAGTCTTCCTTGACTCCACGGCAGGATCCACAGCCCGCCTGGGCATTTTCATAGAAACCAGTTTGGGCTCTAAGCCAATCCCACGCGAAACCAAGAGACACGGGCGGAAACCGGCACATCAACTCATCAAGGAGGCGGGTAACCTCATGATCAACTCAGGTCAAATTCAGAAGCTCTCGGAGGGATACCTCCGCCCCCATACTTCAACTCAATGATGAAGACAATCACCTGGAATATAAGGGGACTCAACGGCAGATCCAAGCAGATAATCCTCAGAGATTGCATAAAGGAGGAAAGCCCCGACATTTTAATGCTTCAAGAAACAAAATGTGCGGGCAAGGATGCGGAATGCATCTTCCAGCGCATATGGAGAGATTGTAAATACTTCTACACGGATGCAGCGGGGGCCTTGAGAGGCCTAGCCATCCTTTGGAACCCAAACCACATTACTCTTGGCGAACCCTTCTCTACTGCTGGCACCCTCACGACCCGCTATGAGATTGTAGGCTCTAACCAAGAAGGAACTATCACCAATGTCTACGGCCCGCAAAACTAGCAGGAAAAGAATCAACTCATGGACAAGCTAGCCCACATCAAATCACTGGTCGCCACACCCAGCTGGATCCTCGGAGGTGACTTCAACATGATAATGACACTGGAAGAGAAAGTCGGTGGCAGCAAGCGACTAGATCCGAAAAGTGGTAAGTTCAAAACCCTTCCTGAACTTTTAAAATTAGTAGACATTGAAACTAGCAATGGCACCTTTACCTGGTCCAACCGCAGATCTTGTAGTCAGCACGTAGCCTGTAGGCTCGATCGCTTCATGGTCGCGGAAGAGATGATTGAAAGCGGCCTCTGCATGGAAATTCTGATCCTACCTAAGGCGGGCTCAGATCACTGGCCACTCGCTCTCCAAATTGCAGCAGACACTACCCCCGCGCTCAAACCCTTCCGTTTTGAGAAGTTTTGGCTTACCCATCTTGACTTCCAGCACCTTGCAGCCAGCTGGTGGCAGCAAGCTGAGGTAAGCCATGGCACCAAGATGTACAATTTCCAGCAAAGGCTCAAAAACTTCAAACAAATGCTAAAACACTGGAACAGGACCACCTTTGGCAACATTTTGCAAAGCATCAAAGACATCGAATCCAGACTAGAAGAGATCCAAAAAATCTTCATCAGTGGTTCTCGAACCCCAGAGCTCATGATGGAGGAGGAGCAGCTACTCTCGCACCTGGAACAGAGAAGGCAGCAGGAAGAAATCCTCTGGAAACAAAAATCCCGCGTTCAGTGGCTCAAAGAAGGGGAGAAGAACATGAAAATTTTCCACCGAGCAATGGTTCACAGGCGACACATCAACAGGATCACCCATTTGGAGGACGCACAAGGGAACCTGCTACGTGAGCACAGCCGCATAGAGGAGGAGCTCACACAACACTATCAGACCATTATGACAGAAACTGGGCAGAATCGAGAGGAGGCCATAGCACGAGTAACCAGCCATATCCCACTTCTTGTCACCCCTGAATAGAATGCCGCTCTCACAAGGCCCATCACCCAGGAGGAAGTGGATCAAGTTGTGAAGGACATGCCCGCTGGCAAATCCCTGGGCCCTGATGGCTTCACAACAGATTTCTTCCACCACTGCTGGGCCATAATTCGCAGGGATGTCTGGGAGGTAGTGGAGGAATCGCGCACCTCAGGCCAAGTCCTTCAAGCCTTCAATGCAACCTTCCTCACCCTCATCCCCAAGGAGGAGCGTGTCACCAATCCCAAGCACTTTCGACCTATAGCCCTGTGCAATGTCATTTACAAGATCATAACCAAGGTCATCGCTAACCGTCTCAAGCCAATCTTGCCTTTCATCATCTCTCTGGAACAAGCTGGCTATGTAGAGGGCAGGAAAATCATGGACAGCGTCATCCTGGCCCATGAGGTCATCAGCTCTCTCAAAACAGGGAAAACCCCAGGTATGCTCATTAAACTTGATCTTTCAAAAGCCTTTGACAAGGCTAGCTGGCTTTACCTCAAGGCCACTCTCCTAGCCTTTGGCTTTGATCAGACTTGGGTCAGCTGGATCATGAACCTCACCTCCTCATCTTTCTTCTCAATCTTGATCAATGGGGCCCCCTCTTAGCCTTTCTCAGCCTCTAGGGGCATCCGGCAGGGCGACCCACTTTCGCCCTTCCTCTTTGTCCTAATGGCGGAGGGTCTTGGCCGCTCTATCAAGTCAGCTGTTCAGGACGACAGCCTTAAAGGCCTCCCCTTGAACAACATCAGACCCGCCCCTTCCCATAGTCAATTCGTGGATGATACTCTCCTCATGAACTCCCCCACCGCTCAGGAGGCCCAAAAGCTCAACTCTTTACTCTCGGATTTCACCGAAGCCTCAGGCATGACTCTGAATCTTGAGAAATCCAAGCTCTTCTTCTTCAACACTCCCCTTCTAGTCCAGCTTCACATTTCAAGAGTTCTAGGTATCCCCAGGAGCTCCCTTCCGTCCAAGTACCTGGGCATTCCCTTAACCGGAGCGCCCACTCAGTCCATCTCTTGGGACAGCCTTCTCCTCTCGATCTCCAACCGTCTGGCTAGCTGGACCTTTAGGCCCCTAAACATCGCAGCCCGACTGGTGTTAGTAAAATCGGTCCTTCAAGCCCTCCCCACATACCTCTTCACTGCTCTATCCGCACCCAAACAAATCATTAGAGCCATAAGAAATATGCAGAGGAACTTCCTCTGGCAAGGCCTCCAGCCAAACAAGAAATGGGCGCTGGTCAGCTGGGATAAAGTCTGTGCCCCCAAAAGCTTGGGAGGCCTGGGGCTCAGAGATCCAGGCAAATTGAATCAGTTGATGGGGGCCAAGATCTTGTGGCATTGGCTCAAAACACCAGGCACTCTATGGGACCGCATCTAGAAGCACAAATACGCCCCCACAATGCCAACAGATCAATTGATACGCCATAACACCAGAATACAGGGCTCGAGCATATGGAACACTGCTTGGCAAAACATAAATCTGGTGCAGGAACACGCTTTTTGGGAAATTCGCAATGGAAGCAGCGCAAATTTTTGGCAAGACTCGTGGCAACAACTGAAACCCCTAACTGACCTTCCCGAGCTCACACATCTACAACAATCCCTCAATAGAACTCTTGCACTAAAGGTCAAGGATTTCTGGAACCCTGGAACAGCGAGTCAAACTTGGAGGCACTGGAAGACCTCACATAACGAGCTGGGAGCTCCCCCTGAGATCGACCTCTCGGCCTGGCAAAGCGAGGCAGCCCGAAGGAGAATACCCAACCGGGTGGGCCCTGACATCCTGCATTGGGGATACTCGGCCTCAGGCAATTTCTCAATAAAGGAAGCCTACTACATCCAAGGCAACTATCACACTCAGGACAAAGACATCATATGGGACAAAGTCTGGGACAGAATCCTCTGGCCAAAGGTCTCCACCTTCCTTTGGCTCATCATCCACGATCGCATCTTGACTTGGGATAACCTCCGGAAAAGGGGCTTCATAGGCCCCTCTATCTACGCACTATGTCAATGCCAAGAGGAAACCAAAGAGCATCTCTTCAACGGTTGCCGCTACAGCCAAATGGTATGGGACCAGGTGGCCCAAACAATGCGCCGGTCCAACCAAAACAGAGGCAGCATCCGGGACACTATTGCAAACTGGGGTGCGATTGCCTTCAACAATCCCATCCTGAACCATATTTGGCTTCTCCTTCCCAGTTTCACCCTCTGGCAACTATGGAAGGAATGAAACAAACGCATCTTTCGTTCCAAGGACTCCCCTCCGGAGATGACTTGGCAAAGAGTGGTCGCCCACGTCAAAGAAACTATCCGTAGCAGAAGCTGGAAGGAGCAGGATTGGAAATGCCACAATGAAGAGCTTCATATCCTCCAAAATTGGCAGCTTAACTTGAAGGATTTAGCTGCTGCACCAGCGCCCAAGGCTCACATTCCCAGCCCCAATATCTGGACGCCTCCCCCCAACGGCTACATCAAAATCAACTTTGATGGAGCCTCAAAGGGAAACCCAAGGCCTGCGGGCTTTGGAGCAGTGATCAGAAATTCCGAGGGGAGAATTTGCGCCATCACAGCAGGATACATAGGGGAGAATACCAACAATGTAGCAGAACTTACAGGTCTGCTACAGGGCCTTCATCTAGCCTTCTCCCTACCCAACTCCAAAGTAATACTGGAAGGAGACTCCCAATTCATCCTCAAGCTAGTCACCAAGATCCTGCATGGGGGAAATCCGCAAAAGATCTCCCCAAGCTGGAGGTTGGCTGGTTTGCTTGAGGACTTCAAGAATCTCTGTCGCAGCAGCCTAAGCATCGTTCCCTCCCATGTCAAAAGGAAGGCCAATGGAGTCGCTGACTATATAGCAAATGAAGGCGTTCAAAGGAAGCTGGAAAGCACAATCTGGGATGCTCAATCCTTTGCAACCTCTGACATACCACAACACTGCCAACATCTAACCGACAAGGATTTCCTACCCCCGGATGGGGTGCCACGAGGGCAAGCGCGGCATGTGGAGGAACAACCCGGGCACGTGGAGGTGTCATTAGAGGGGCCATTAATGGAGGCCTCCCTCCGGGCTGTGCGAAGTTAATACAGGACCTGCCTCCGTAGCATTCGATAGATAATGGATCTCCTCGCATGCGGAAACGGGACGGAACGCCAGAGCACTAAGTTCTCGGTGTTAATGACCCTCTCCCTCCTGGTATATGTTTTACGTAGCAGTAAGAATTGGGATAATGCTCGCGGTTTTAGTGTGAATTCACCACAGTCGGCTTGGCATTTCCGAGTAGAAGGATCCTCCTTCACGCAAACCATGCCGCGCCTTCGCGGACGACCAAGGAGAGGGGCCCATTGGTATGCAGTTGCTTCCCGGAGGAAGCGACACCAAAGGTTTGTCCAAGCAATTCGCACAGTCAGGAGAAGGCACAGAGCCACAACAGCTGTCGCCCTCTCACCGCCTGGAACGCTGGTGGAGGAAGAACCATGGCCCAACATCCCGGATGACCGGAGTCCTCCTGCGCGCCTCGGATGCTCACCATCTCCCCACACTTTGAGCATCCTCCCGCAGCTCTCTCCCGATCAGAATGAACTCTATGCAGTCTGCATAGTCATGGAGGAGGTCCTGGACAGTGCCACGGGGGAGTAGGACCAAGGCACTTCGTCGGGCAGAGAACAGAAGCCGAGCCACGACGCACCAGACCTGAACAGAAGCCCGCCTCTCTCACCACAGCTGTTGCATTCGGAGCATCTAGAGCTACTCTTTGAAATACGCAGCCTTGTTGATGACCAGGCTTTCAGCGCCCTGAGACTCAGCCAGAGACTGGATATGCTTTACACAGCCTATTCAAAGGCCACTCCTCGACGCCGATGTCCTACCTGCGCGCAACCCTTCGTCCTCACAGGTTATGACGACAATCTGGATTGATCAGGTTCTCTGCTCTTTTGGTTCCACTGCTATTTTCCACTACTATGGTTTTTAGTATATTTAACTACAGTATGGTTCCTGTTAAGACAATGCTCATAGAACAAATCCCTGGTTTCCCACGGGCAGGGTGGCGAAACTTTTCGCCTTATTTTGAACATCACTGTGGACAGGCCAGCTGTCCTGGTTTCCTCTGTTGGCAGGACAACTGGCCCCTGCATGCCAGCTATATGTATTTTGTGACAGTATAATAGAAAGGATCTACTCTTTTATTTAAAAAAAATAAATAATATTTAATTAAAAAACACATATTTTTAATAATTATATATTTATATTTATTAAAAATAAAATAAACTAAAATATGTCCCGAGGTGTAGGACAGTCGGTGATGGAGTGTGTTGTTAAGCCACTCCGTGATGTTAAAGTCACTGGTTCGAAACCTGCGGGGACAAAAAAATCCAACCATGTTAAGGGTTGGTGTGGCTCAGGCCGGGTGCGATCCCCGGGTGATTTTGACGGCTTAGATGCCCCTGAGTCGCAGTTTCTCAAGCTACAAGTTAATCGCAGATCCTGCACAAATTAACAAACAAAAAAAATAAACTAAAATATATTAATTATTTCATAAAAATATAGATAAAAATCACATAAAAATAAAATAAACTAAAATATATTAATTATTTCATAAAAATATAAGTATCACATATCACTCACTGAAATTAGTATAAGTAAAAAATTGAAAAAAAATTAAATTGTAAGTAACATTTCCATTTTTATGGTCTACTACAACAAACATCCAACCATAAACATAATACATGGACAAACATTCAATCGTAAACATAATATATGGCTTCCAAAAAAGGCTCCATAAACATAATACATGGACAAACATTCAATCGTAAACATAATATATGGGCTTCCAAAAAAGGCTCCATAAACATAATACATGGACAAACATTCAATCGTAAACATAATATATGGGCTTCCAAAAAAGGCTAATACATTTATGTAGATTTCAATTGCACCAATCTCATGGGATTGGGTATTTAAAAAAAAACCAATATAGAAAAAGAAATGAAGATTAAAATGTCTAAAAATGAAAAGGAGCTGTGTAAAAATAGTTTTTATTATGTGTTTTCACATCAATGCAATTCCAAATTTAATTATTAGTTAGACAAATATTTTTATTTTCCAAATTTTAATGAAAATTTAAAGCTTTGTTTCTACATTTGAAATGGTGAAATTGGGAAGTCTACCTTCCCATATACTTTTAAAGATTTTATATGTAATTAAGACAACAACTTCTAAAGGTTTTATATGCAATTAAGACAACAAAGTGATACTTATTCACAAAAATGGTGATATAAATAATAGTTAAATAATAATTCACCATCATGATGATTACTAGACTAAACCTTGAACCATTGATTAGTTGGAAACTCTTATAATTGTTGTGGACAAAATCCAAAATAAATATAATAGTATTTATCTTTGCTTTGTCCATTTGGCTAAAACCTTGAAAGTAAATACAATATTTTAAAACTATAAAAAATAATGAACAATATAAGAAGAATTTTAATTATTGAACAAATTTTTTTTTACACTTATATAAAAAAGGTTATTGCATAATTAAATTGTTAAAAGCAAGAAAATCAAAATCAATAACAACATGAACATGATCGAGAATAACGATCTCAAACATACATTCAAACTGTATAATTCTACTTATAAAGTATCCCACATACAAGCAACAATGCCAGCAGTTCATTTAAGGATCACTCAGAATTCACAGTGACCCTAAAAACTACCTCAATAATATCTACTATAAATAATAAACGATGGGCATTTCCTATGTTGGGAGGAAGATTTAATCTTTTTAAAATTAAGAAAATTATAATTTATAATTATATTAAAAATATTTTAGAACATCATCTTATTAATTTTACGTTAACATTTTAAAGATCCCCGACTCACAATTAATTAAGTTAAGAATATCAAATATTATTAAGATATCTATAAGAGTAATAAAATATGAGAATATTTACACAGTTTTTAATTTTATTAAAAATATTAATTATAATTGGTTTTAACATTGATAAGACGAGAAAGAAATAAAACATATAAAACAAACGTAGGGTGCAAGCCACTTCTTCTCGCCTTTTTAGCGCCGGTAGTTGAATCTATGATTGCTGACAATTAGATTCCAATAAGCTCTGTCATTCATGGCGGAAGCGTTTTCTAAAAACTCTTTGATGTATATATGTCCACACAAGTTTTCATTTCGATATATATATATATATATATATATATAACAGAGGACAGGAATTGCAAACTAAATATCTCGCATCAAATGCAAAGGATCGATTTTGAGAGCAATCTCAATGGAATGGATTTCGAATCACCTGACAGAGTTGCATGCCCCGTACTGTGCCGGAATTATATATGCCGCATGGCTGGTTTGGACTACTTCTCTCCTTAAAACAGGAGAGCGTAAATATAACGGTAATATTCGTTGGCTATTTCTTTCATCGAGGAGACTATGAATATAACGGTAATATTCGTTGGCTTATTTCATTGATCGAGGAGACTATGGAAATCTGAGGAAGTGTTACTACACAATCTAGCGTTAAGGCACTAAGAATAGTGAAACATGGAAAATGTTACTGGTGTAATTTAGGCAACGTATTCTATGTTTTTAAAGAAGAAATAGTGTATGATACAAGGGAGGCTTCCCTAGTAGCTTCCAACAATTTTTAGGTGAGAGATAATAAAGTCTAGGGCTCCTTGCACTGACTACTCAAACTAAATATAATAGTTATATTTATATTTTCAACAATATTATTAGTGTAAACATATTGAGATACACATGCATTCCATCAATCATATTTCCAACAATATCATGTTGTAAACATATTAAGATATACATGCACTTCATCAAAAAGATTAAGCATGATCATTTTCTCAAAGTTTTCTTTTCCCTATATGCAGACATTTTCACAAAGTGTTTCACATAGGAGATTTCTTCTTAACTTTGATCTATGTTAGGAGTTCAAGAAGTTTTCATATTGGGGGATAGGCTCTAATGGCTAGAAGTTAATATTTACTGTATTTTTGTGTGTTTATTTTATATCCATATGTATTTCATTTCATTCCATTAATAAATTTGGATCAGTGGTATCAGAGTGGTCTGCTCTATATTTGTTTCTTTGTGCATGTCCCGAACGAGGTTAGGGTACAAGGAGTTGGGACTCAAAGTAGTTGATTCCTTGTAATACCATCCCCGTCGATCACGGTGACATCCCATGGCGAAGGAAAAGAGAGATGATGGAGAAGGAGATCCTTTTAAATTGTTTCTTGAGGAATCCCTCACACGACAAAAGAAAGAGATGATGGATAAATTTTGCACAAATCGTTCGACGACTCCCAACAAGCGACGCATATTCATCAAGAGACCACTTTGGAGGCGCCACTCCCTTCAAGGTACAAGTCAATTTTGATATCCCGTTATTTGAACTCCACGTAGATGCAAATGTCATAGATAAATGGTTGACTCTACTAGAAGGGTATTTTTCATTCCATAATTTTTCCAATAGATAAAATATTACCTTTGCAGTCCTTAAGGATGTCCCCCATGTCAAGGATTGGTGGGAGAATTATTGTGAGCAAAGGGCTACTGAGGAATTTGCAATATTTTCAGTCGCACCTACTTGAGATTCTTTCAAAGATACTATTAAGGAACAATACTACCTAGTTGGAAGCTACGATGACCAGTATACAAAATGGACCACACTACGACAGAAAAAGGACCAAGCCATACTAGAGTTCACAAATATCTTCCATACCTTGTGCACCAAGTTGGGTATCAAAGACTCTAAATGAGATATGGTGCTCAAGTACTGTGGTTTTTTTCATAGATACATCCAAACATAAATGGAGTTTCTAGACATCTCATAACTAGGAGCAATTTATCGATATGTCATCAAAATCGAGAAAAAATTTAAACAGAAGAAGAAGGATTTCGGATTTACAAATTCATCACAGTAGAAGTAGGGAAAAGGTGGCTGCAACTCACAGAACAAAGGACAAAGAAAGGATAGACCCCCTCACAACAATAAGTCCAAGATGCAAACAAATAAGGATAATGAGAAGATGAAGAAGGACATTGGGAAGTGGTGTGAATTCCATAAAATCTCTTGGAATAACACCGATGAATGTCGCTCGAAGCGGTCGTTGATGGCCAAGTTGAAAGCCTCAAATTATGAGGCAAGTTCTGACTCTGAATCAAATCCAGAAAATGGGAAGAAGATCATTGGTGTAGAACCCAGTGCCACCGTCACTATCACCAAGGTCTATCAAAGTGAACCAGAAGAACCAGAGGAAGGTGAACACCTTTTTCAATCGCATATGTGGGTGAAGGGTTCTCCGCTGCATTTCATTGTCGATAGAGGAAGTCAAAAGAACCTGATCTCAATAGAGGTTGTCAATCGGTTGAACATGTCGACAACACCACACTCGCATCCCTACACCATAGTGTGGCTTCGTCAAGTAATAGATCTCCATATCATCTAATAGCATCATCTTCCCTACGACATCAAGCCCTTCAAGGACGAGGTATTGTGTGATATTTCCCCCCTTGAATTTTGTGATGTTTTTTTAGGCCAGCCATACTTGTGGAAATGACATGTTATATATGAGTCTATACCTCATAGTGTTATTATTACTTTGGGTAGACAATTGTTTAAGATACCAAAGGTAGCTCCGCCCATTGCCATTTCTTTGATCTCTTCTAAGAAATGCAGGAAGGTCATTTCCCAGACCGAGAAATTTGTCTTCTTCATGATTCAATCTCAAAGTGAACAGAAAGTCACAACCACATCCATGCATGCCTCTGCAAAGTGCCTCTCCACGCAG
This sequence comes from Picea mariana, assembly GCA_032191745.1. Classification (NCBI taxonomy): domain Eukaryota; kingdom Viridiplantae; phylum Streptophyta; class Pinopsida; order Pinales; family Pinaceae; genus Picea; species Picea mariana. The sequence continues at coordinate 59,402 of JASDQU010681937.1, forward strand.
CAAAAACATGTGTACAAGATCATGGAAGAATACAAAAAAATCTTTTCCTCACCCACCAGAGTACCACTACATTGTTAGGTCAAGAATTCAATCAATCTAACCCCCAATGGGCCAATACATCACTGCTCTTTGATAGAAAATGAGGAAATCAAGTGATAGATCCAAGATCTACTTCAAAAGAGGCACATCTTACCTAACTCCTCACCCTATAGGAGCCCAATTTTACTCCTCCAAAAGAAAGATGGGACTTGGTGACTCTGCATTGATTACATGGCCCTAAAAAAAATCACAGTTAGGAACTGATACTTAATTCCTCGAATTGACGACCTTCTTGACCAACTCAAGGGAGACAAGTTTTTTAGTAAGATTGACCTAAAGTTTGGCTACTACTAGGTCCCAATATAATAAATTGATGCATGCAAGACTTCTTTCAATTCCAAAGAAGGTATTTTCAAATGGATAGTCATGCACTTTGGTTTGAAAAATGCTCCAACAACTTTCATAAGATTGATGGACAATATATTGTAGCATTTCACCAATTCTTTTTTGGTGATATATCTGGATGATATCCTTATCTTCAACAAGAATTTGGCAGAACACTTGCAACATATTCAACAGATCCTTCACACTCTATGACAACACAAGCTATATGCTAACTTGGAATAATGCTCTTTCGGCATGAACATGGTCCAATACCTAGGCTACATTCTTGATGAGCATGGTGTGCATGTGGATCCGACCAAGATCCAAGTCATTCGTGATTGGCCATCCCCAACCACACTAACCGAGATTCGAAGTTTCTTAGGATTGCCAACTTCTATCACATGTTTGTGTTGAGATTCTCCCATATTGCATGGGACCTTAGCCAAGTGACCAAGGGTGGTGGCAAGGAAAAATTTGTTTGGGGGAAGTCACAACAAAAGGCAATCGATGATCTGAAAAATCGCTTATGCTCAGCTCCTGTACTCTCCTTACCCGGTCTACAACAACCTTTTGAGATTGAGATCGATGTCGTAGACTATGTCATTGGCACAATTCTCACTCAACATGACATCCAATGGCATATCATAGTGAGACACTATCATATGTCATTTGTAAGTACCCCACTTATGAAGAATAAGTGTATTCCATTGTACAAACCTACCTACAATGGAAGCAATGCATTCTTGGGAAGGATACAATCATCCACATTGATCACAAGCCTCTGCAATTCATGTAGACACAAGTCAAATTATAAAAATACCTCCATCAAAAGTGGTCCACATACTTGCAAATTTTCCAGATCAACATCAAATATAAGACAGGGAGCATGAATCATGTCACCAAATGCCTCAGTTGACCTCTAGTTGCAGCCTGAACCAAAGTGCTCTACTCCTCTGGCCATGAGGCATCCGAGTGGCCCTAACTCTACAATAGAAATTTTGAATTCGATACCACTTACCAAATGTTGGGCACATGCATGATTGTCACTGAGTTTCATCTTTAGGACATACTATTATTCCATCTGGGCTACCTCTATGTTCCTTCAAGTGAGCATGGAAATCTGATTTGGGAAGCTCACTACACTCGGATGACAAAACATTTTGGCATGGAAAAGACTATAGCAGTACTACAGAAGAATTTTTATTGGTCGAAATTGTTCTAGGACCTCAAAAATTATATCAGTTCTTGCACTTTATGCGCCATTTCCAAACCAACCACTACTAAGCAAGGCCTATACACCCCTCTTTCTACTCCCGACATGCCATGGGAATCCATCTCGATGGACTACATGTGAAACATTCCTTCAACCAAGCAGGGAAATGATTTTTTTTTTGGTGGTTGATTGGTTTTCTAAGATGGCCATCCTTACATCCTAGAAGAATAATATCACAACGAATCCCATTGCCAATCTCTTCCTCGAACGAGTTTGGGTACACTTAGGGATACCAAAAACCATCATATCAGATCGGGACAACATGTTCCTAAACACATTATGGTCCAACCTCTGGTCACAGTTGGACACCAAGGTCACCAAATCCACCGTCTTCCACCCTCAAACTGATGGCCAAACATAGGTTGTCAACAAAATGATTGTGCATATCTTACGCATGTACAACTCCAAACATCCGCGCACATGGGATGAGATTCTCCCCTATATTATACACAACTACATCATATCCATTCATAGCTCGATTGACCACAGTCCCTTGCAGGTGGGGTTAGGATTTCAACCATTGGTTCCCATTGATATTGCACTGCCCCTTACATCCACACAGTCATAATCATCCAATGCTCAATTTGAGGATGAAAAAGCCACCAATTTTATTGAACAGATTCAACACATCCGACAACAGGTCCATGATATTTTGCATAAATCCAATTCCAAGTACAAATAACGCCATGATCAATACCGAGTGCCACATAAGTTTCAGGTGGGAGACAAGGTCTGGTTGCATTTTCAGAAAGAGAATCTTACAAGACCCCATCGAAAGCTTCGTCCACTTCGCTATGGACCTTAAATCACCACCAAGGTTATGGATGACAATGATTTTGAGATAATTATTCTCCCCTCCCTTTCCTTGTACCCAATGTTCAATGTGGACCTCCTTCGACCACACTTCCCACTATTATTGGAGACATTGGAGATCGTAGAGCAGTTGAAACTAACTGAGCTCAAACCTAACTTCATGGAACAAGAATCCATTGATAAGATTAGGGACACTCATATTAAGGGCACTCACCAATAGAGGATCCAACTTTATTGGGTTTTCATAGTAGGGTAACTCCTACACCAAGGAAAGTGGTTCACCCAGGGTCAAGTTCGACAGATATTTCCCCATCTGATGGGGGTGCTCAACGCAATGGAGAACACTGCTTCCTAAGGGGGGAGGAATTATCTAGGTGGATATTGGTGGCCACCCACCTATTCCACTGTATCAAAGAACATTTTCCATTTTGGCAGTTTTTTTACAGTTTTTTTAGGTCCCAAACTTCCACGGGCTCGACAATGCCTAACATGTAGAGAAAGGAAAATTCTAGACCGAATGGAATATGTACTCCTTGTCTATACCTTTCCAATGGTGTATCAAGCACCCCAAATGGAGATCTTATGCAAAAGTTATGCCCTCAGGATGTTGACGTATCAGCTACCCCCATCGGGGCCCACAAACCTTTTGGCATTTCATCTCCTAGGGTTAGGGTTTTCGATGTTTAGGGTTTTCTCATTTATGTTTTATGTTAAAAAAATGTCTTTGGAGCCTCATTGTACTCATCTTCTTGCAAATGAGTGTAGCTGTCACACCTCTTCTTAGAGATAAGCTGCCACCATTCGAGCAAGTTTGTTTCAATATACATTTTTACAGTTTCAACAAGTTCTCTTTATTAATAGAAGTCAATATTTAATATATATCTGTTTGTTTATTTTATATACATTTCTATTTCATTTTGTTCCATTAATAAATCTGGATCAGAGAATAGGTGATCCTAGGTTGGATCATTTTTCCTTCGGAACAAATTTCTTTAATTTGGGGGGTCTCATTCTCATGCAATGCTACATTCTCTTCCTGATGTACACCTATTTCTTCTAGAGTAACAAGTTCATATTCTTTCGAACTTTTTTTTGAGTTCCAGGTTGAATCTTCTTCATTAGTGGTGGCATTTACGCCAATTCTCTCATCGTCTTCCTCTAAACACTCTTACTCTTGTTTGCTACATCTGAAACCTTCACTTCCCACACCACTTCTCTATTTCAACCATTGAATTCATTGTAGTCTAGTTGGTTAGGATACTCGACTCTCACCCGAGATACTTAGGTTCAAGTCTCGCCAATGGAACCATTTGTTGTCACAAAATCGAGATCAAGGTTCTTGGAAGTTACCAACAAAAGGTACCTCTATAGTCTAGGAATGATGGCATTTTCAACCTTCTGCAAGGGAAGGAGGTCTCACTTGAAGCATAGACAAGACTTATGAGATTAAGGGAGTTAAAAAGAATACAACATCATATATATTTCTACTCTATTGAGACCCATAGATTATCCATTGTAGTTAAGCTGTGAAAGTAGTCAAATATTGAATGGATAAGAAGAAGAAAATATGTAGTAGAAATGTATATCCATTCATAACATAGAAAAATAACCATAAAATAAGTTTGTAGGGCCCCGAATCACACCATTTCATTAACTTGTAGTAGTACAAATATTTCATAGACATAGATCTCACATAGTACTTCCAAAAATATGCATATCTTCAATACATTGTCTCACTCGGCGGGATCCAATTCCTATACTTTCTGATGATACTCCTCAAGATTCATTACTGAGCCAATGCCTACCATAGGTACAATAGTGGTACTAACAAGGACTACTACAATACCCAACCATGATAACAACATGAATAACCCAAAACAAAGGAATAACACTAGTAACAACACCTAACAGTCAGAACAATACCATTAATCATTTAATACCTTTGCATTTTCCTTTTATTTATACTTCCACATCTTTGACAAAGTCATTTTACTAAATCAAACCTGCTCTTCTCCACTTAATGTATTCCTTTCTTTTCTCCCGCAGTAGTGTGTCTTCCATCATCTTGTAGACTTCCACCTGGTGCAAAATACGTTTGACTATTTATGTTGCTTCTAGACTTCCAGTTGATGCATGATATTTTATCAAAACCAAGGCTTTATAAAAAAAAAGGGCCAAACAAGTCTTAGGTTCTTTGCATTCTTTCCTTTTCCTCCAAGTATTCCAAACCAAGGAAGGAATTTCCCTTTCCCATTCTAAGTATGAATGTGACCTTCTTTGTCTCTTTCACATGGAATATTGTAAACCAACCCCATCTCCCTTTGAGTCTAAAGTCAAACTTGCAACCACCTATACTACACCTAAAGTAGATGTCGTGTTTTACTACTAGTTAGTTGGTAGGATCCTATATTTTACTCACACCCATCTTGATATTTTCTTTGTTGTTGGTCTTGTTTCATGGTATATGCAAACATCCCATGAGAGACATTGGAAAGAAACGAAAAGGATACTTCAGTATATGTGGGCTATAGTTCAGTTTGGGAGACATTACAATTCACGAGGAGCTACTTTATTGGTTGATTTCATTGATTCTGATTTGGATAGTGACCCTGATGATCGGAATTATACTACATGTTATGTTTTCAGTCTTGGTTTTGGAACTATTGCTTGGGATTGTAAGAAACAAGATATTGTTATTTCTTCAGTAGAAGAAGAGTACTAAGTAGCGATTAATGCAAGTCAAGAATCCTTGTGGCTCCAATAGATTATTCTATAGTTTGGATTCCAACAATAACATCTGACTAGCCTTTGGTGTGACAATTAGACTTCCATCAATATTTCCAAAGATCCAATTCAACATCATCGTTGTAAACATATTGAGATACACATGCACCTCATCAAAAAGATCAAGCATGATCATTTTCTCAAAATTCTCTTTTCCCTATAGACAATCAAGTTGCATACATTTTCACAAAGTGTTTGGCATAGGAGATTTCTTCTGAAATTTGATCTATGTTAGGAGTTCAAGAATTTTTCATATTGGGGGATAGGCTCTAACAGGTCCTTCCTTCTCATATTCTATCACTTTTGTAAATCATTCAATCTTATCCCAAGTTGTTCTTAAATGGGTATTTTAGGATATTTAGAGACTTATGAGTTAGTTAATATCAACTGGGTCTAATGTGTCTCAAGGTGAAAGTGTGTTTCTTTAATATGCACTAGTATGCATTTGTAGTTATGTAATCCAATGGTCATGACATGTTCTAGACATCTGATGGCTCATATTCTCCTCAATATTAATGAATATATTGATCCATGGATTAACACCCGATTCGTCCATTATTTCTATTTAAAGAGCATGGAGGATCATTTTCTAAACATCAATTGTGAGAAACTATTATGTACAATATTTTTTTTTTTCATTAATATATTGCCTCAAGTGGACACATTGGTTGCGGTCGTGGACTATTTCCCTCTTTGAGGGTTTTAAACATGTAAAAACATTGGCATACTAATATTTGATCCAGTTGTGTACATGGTTTCTTAATGGGTTCATCGTGTGTGGAAATACCATGTTTTGTCGAACAATTATGTAGATTATTTTTGTAGTGAGTTGCACATTAACTACTCACTATATTATGTACCAAATTATATGCATTTTCATTCATACTTTCCCATTTCTCTTTATTATTAGAGATCTATTTTACTATAATGTTTTAGATTCAAATACATCTTGAAACATATCTTTTGTTAGGGTTGTTGTCTCAATGAAATTCCCCTTTAATTCTGTTAGATTTTGGTATCAATATCTAAAGAGATTCTCTTGGAATGATAGTTGTGTATGGATGATCTCCTTCTCTTTGAAGTATACTCAATTTCCGTGATTTTAAATATTTTTAGATGTGAATAGTTAGGGAGAAATATTGTTTTCCAACTTATATATGAAGCTAAATGCATATCTCTTATTTTAGTTAAAGGCCCAAAGGGTTCTCCCCTCTGACAAAGATAAAATTCTATAAATTATGAAGTTTTGTGTTTTGGATTGAATAGATAGCCATTTCCATTCTATGAATATGTTACGATGCACTAGAAATAGTGTTAATGTTGGTTCTCTATTGATGTAATAAATTTATGCCAACTCATTGGATTGCATATAATATAAATATTCTATTATAATAATTTCCTTTATTCATGTATTCTCTTTCATTCTAGTTATTACAATCCCTTACGCTTATTTTATTTTTCACTCTATGTGACTCTATCAAAATAGATGATGATGTTTTGACTTCGAAAAGTTGTATTAATGCAATGAAAGTGGAATCAACAATTTATTAGGTGCTTAACAAGAATAATTATGTACTTCATGGTTACTAAATATGATATAATGTATGTTGTGAGTTTAGTTTTGATTTTTATGTAGGCTTCAAGGGAATAATGAAGTGCCTAGAGATTTTAGTGTAAAAGTAATTTAGAATATGATTTTAGTTTGAGATTGTTGTTGATGGATTGATTTGGTTGGTGTCACCTATCCTTTACATGCATTTAAAATATACAAGGCCTACTAGATTTTTAGTTATAAAATTGTTTATGCTCATGACATTGTGTGCTTTAGTGAAGTTTTCACTCCTGAGCTATAGCTCATTTGTTTGTTTTATCATTTTCCTGTCAATTCATTATTTCTCTTGTGTTCTAAAATGTATGAGTGCTATGTTATTTTCATTATAGTGTTTGTCCTCTTTTTATCAAATGCATTGGGACTTTGGAGGGAATCCAAAATTTGTATTAGCTAAAGCAAGGATCTCACAAATTTATTTCCTCTATTTTTAATACATCATCAAAACAAGAGCTATAAGTATATTAACAGATATCCTTTATACCAATGGCTTCATACACATTACCAGCAAGGAATATACACATGATCAATTTAATATAATTATGATAAAGAAAGGATTGATCCAAAGGGGGTCCATCTCCAAGACAACACCTTGAACACTCTAGATTTCTATGCAAGTCAAGGATCAACCGAGGCACGAAAGGGATTTATACTATTTGTGTTAGCAAACTAGACACCCCACAATTTTTTTTCTTTAGTAAAGGGAAAAATGATACCAATAATAGATTCACTCTAACAACTAAAAATCATACAAACAATTTTTTTTTCATATTTACCAATAGAGGAAAAATATGATGGGCTTACCTGTAGAAATAAATAACAATTCAAAAACAAAAATTCTAGGTCCATACTTGAATACCATTAGAAACCAACTCATAGATGACGATGAACCAAGTTGAAGGTTGTCCATAGTGCTTTGGACAACCAAAACACCATTGCAATCCAACATTTAGGGTTTGTAGAGCCCTATAGACAACCTATTAAAAACAACACAAGAACTAGACCATGAAACCCCCATCACATAGAAGTGAACCCACAAAGGTCTAGAAATTATAATGAATCATAAGTGCTCAAAGTGACAATGGATGGAAGTTAGCATAAGAACCAGGTGAAGAATAAGGAAAGGTAGAGAGAAAAATCCATGATTCCCCAAAATAAAACACTACCAAACCTTTGCCATAACCGAAAGTTACTTTGGAAGCCTTGAACTAGACCATGAAACCCCTTGTTAGGGCCTAAAATTACAATGGGGACCCTAAACCAATGCACAACACCCTAAACTCACAACATAACCGCCTAGGTTTCTTTCAATATGCATGAAATGGAGGAAATGATGCACAAGCACTAGCAACAAAAGACTAGGTAGGAGAGGCGAAGAGCAGAACAATATGTAGAGTGAAGTTGTTGAAGCCACAAAAGAACACAATCAAACATATACTTTCCAAACACATAGACCACCCTTTCAAAATACATTAGTGCCTAATGTCACACTTGGGAATGTGTCAACCACGACTCCCAAGCTCAATCTCATCAAGGAAATTGGAGCGAGACCCTAGGAAAAATTTTAGGCACATAAGACATTTAAACTTTCATAAGATATGATTATTGTCTAAATAAAAACTTTTGACATTCATTGTCTTTTGCATTTGCCAAATTGCTTTACACAACTAATGATTTAGTTCCTTAATCATTCTTCTGTTGTTTCCTATAACGATGAGGTAATGAACATACATTTATATGCATTTTCTTTGAAGTGGTAATATATTTTGCATACTAGGATTTAAGATATTTCTTGGGGCTACTACATATATACCTCTTCCAAATATCCATTTACAAAGGCATTTTTGACATCCATCTAATGCATACCTCACTTAAATTGAGTGGATACAAGTAACACCAATATGATTGTATTCATCTTAACCACATCGAAAAGTTTATTAAAAACCAATATCTTATTTTTGTGCAAAACATTTAGCCATTAACCTTGCTTTATTTTTAATAACAAAACCATTGCATTTTCCCCTTTAAATAATTCTACAAGCTTCCAAATTCTATTTCCTTTTATTGAATCATTCATATATATATATGTCTTTTTGCATTTCAAGTACATCTTCAAATGAAGAAATGAAGTAGGCTCATGCCAGTTCAAAATTGTGCTCCTTAAAGAAATAGTTACTTTATGTGAAATTATTTACTTTATCTGAAGTTGATTATAGTAGTTTTTTTGAATCCCCACTCTTTTTACTAGTTTGAGGTAGTCTTGTAGCTTTGAATCCATCATCATCAATAATTACAAATTTGAGGTGATCGTACACTTTAGTAAGGTTTTATTAGGGAAAGGTCATATTTTTCTAACATTATAACTCTTAAACATTTCCTCCCCTTCTTCTCTATTTTCTATATCAATTTCAGATCATAATATCAAAACTCTATAACTCTATAAAATTCCTTTTAATATCTTATCTTTATACTTCTCTCAACCTTCTTTACTCTTTCATTAGATGAATCACAAAGACATTACAATTATATGATACCTCTCTCAACCTTATTTACTCTTTTAGTATTAGGTGCTTAAAAAAAAAAACACATTACAATTATATATAAAAGTACTCATTATGTCAAAAGTCCATTTTCATCATAGTAAATTTAGGAGCAACATGAAATATTTTGGTTTACTGAGAAGACAATCTAATGGTCTAACTTTTTGGTACTTACAATTTTTTTTATGATGTTTATGATATTATATAAAATGATTAATGAACAAAACCATGTCCATATTGGTCCACTCTTAATAAAAGGGGGAGATTTGCATAAGTCAATTTTTTTCCAAAATGATTGTTCATGTTTTAACTAACACAATTTCGAATAATTTACTTTATATTTAAAACTTAAATACAAAACAAATTCCAACTTGATACATATGTCACTCCTCGTACTAAAATTATCTTTAAAAAACAAATTCCAACTCTGCTTATACATATGTCACTCCTCATATTAAAATTGTCTTTAAGAAACAAGTTTAATTATTATCATAAGTAAGTTTTCACTCCTCATACTAAAATTGTCTTTAAGAAACAAATTCCAACTCTGCTCATACATATGTCACTCCTCATACTAAAATTGTTTTTAAGAAACAAGTCTACATATTATTATATGTAAGTTTTCATAGTTTGTCATTCATAATATTGTTGTTAGATTTCTAATCATACATATATCACTCCTCATACTAAAATTGTCTTTAAGAAACAAGTCTAATTATTATCATAGGTAGGTTTTCATAGTTTGTAAGGCATAATAAAGTTGTTAGGTTTTTGAATGTAAACTGTGTGTAGAATTTATGACCAACTATATTTAAATATCATTTAAATACTAATATAATAATAACAGTTATCTAATTTAGTCCTATCCAATTCTTCAAGCGTTAAACGTTTTATTAGACGGTTCAACTTCTCATTTAATATTTGTTCTCTGTATTAAAGTGGAAGTTCCACGGCCATGGGAATTGAACTGCCAGGGACTCGTCCTTGACTGTTAAATTTCCTTGAAAATGCAAAAATATTTTATAAAACCACCGTATGAACTCAAATAATTAAACCCTTTCTTCTGCAATTGAGTCTCTCAGCGAGCTGAATTGATAGAGGTTAAAGAGTTTCTTGTCTTTGAACCAACATTCAAAAGCAACTGCTATGGCTGCGAAAAAGCATATCGAGAACAACATCAAGTCCGTGAGGAGGGCGTTATTCGAAGCGGTTCCAGAGACTTCTCCTTACGTAAGAGGGGAAACTCCAACAAAACTAAACCAAGTAATGAGGGAATATTTATTAGAACCTCATAGAAACTTCACGCCTTCGGTTCTGTGCATTTTAGCGTGTCAGCTGGTTGGAGGAAGGGAGAATTTCGCCATGGCTGCTGCCCGTGCCATCGCAATGGTTGAAACAATCCGTGTAATAAATGACGAGTTGCCGTCTATGAATGCTGATGATTCTGCCGACGTGAATGCTAATTGTGAGGAAGCCATGGTTATTCTGGCGGGTGGCGCCCTCATTGCACGTGCATTCAGCCAGATTACTATAGACATCGACGTGCCGGTAAAATGGAAAAGTATTGTGAGGGTAGTTGGTGAGTTGGCTAGAGCAGCGGGTTCCCTGGCCGCTTCAAAAGGAGACGAGATTGCTCAATTGTACGAGTGCTCCGCTGTTGTGGGAGCCATTGTTGGAGGCGGATCAGAAGATCAAATTCAAAGATTGAGAATGTATGGGCGATGCGTTGGGCATGCTGCAGTTAATATGAAGAATGCAAAGGATGAACTCATGAAGCCGCGCTCTGATGGAGAAGACGGAAAAGACGACGTTCAAGGCTTTGATGTAAAAAGGGCTACTAGAATGTTGATTCTAACTGACTGCATTGCACCTTGATTTTATATATAAATATGAATGAGTATTGAATATACTAATATTGAGTGGTTCTCCCAAATCAATGAATGTGATTTTCTCTTCATAACTTCCTTGTATTTTTGAATGCATTAGTTAACCTGTTTATATTTTAACATTTATCTAATCATATTAAGAAATTACTTTAGCACTATATGATTGCCACGTTTAAGAAATTACTGGTTGTAGATGCTCATTTTCTGATTATGTTGTGCTGGCTATAGATGCTCATTACTGGCTGTAAATGCTCATTTTCTGATTATGCTGTGCTGGCTGTAGATGCTCATGACACCTTTCCGTGTTCATCAGCCACGGTTTTGAATGGCTGTGCTAGTAGCTAGGAAGTTAATGATTGAAATCACAGCCATTTATTTTGTGACTACTAAGAATATTCCAGCCATATTTAATCCTATCCATAAAAAACTTATTAAGCACTAAACCTCTATTAAATCTGCCCATTATCAATAGGTATAGGCCTTTCCAGTTAATCAAATAAACCTAACATCAATCACAACTAATATTTTAACTTGAAAAGCTTTAAAAAAAAGGTGGTTGGACCAGAAAATTTGCTATCTATGCAGAAAAGCCAATGAAGACAACGAGCATCTATTCATTCACTGTCAGTTCACAAAGGCGGTCTGGTCCTCATGCCTTTCAGCATTGAATCTACAGATGAAGTGGAACGGCCAAACTCTAATCATAGCTATGGAGTCCTGGTTGCAGAACAAAGCCGCCCTTAAAAGTCTCCCTGCTATGATCTGTTGGTACCTGTGGCTGGAGCGCAACAAAGCACTGTTTGAAGGGATAGAACCGTCCTCCACCGTAGTGATGATACACAGAACTTTAAACAGTCTAACACACAAACGCTCAGATCGTAGGCAGCTTTCCTTAAGGTTAAGTTTGTTTGCTCGATTGAATGGATACACGGTGGCTTTCCTCGATGGGGCATCCATAAGCGAGGGAGCTATCTGCGGGGCAGGGGATCTATGAAAAGACTTTCTGATCCGGATATAGGGTGGATCTTTAATTGCGGAGCAGGATCTAATATGAAGGTTGAGTTAATTGATGTGTGGGCAACATTTTTTCTGGAAAAACATCTGGATATACATCATCTTCAAATATTGGGGGATTTGAAGATTAAGGTTAACCATCTCTTTATAATATTTTAATTTTATTTTATCTTTTAATTAATTTCTACATCATAGATTTTCCTTAAATTTAACTTATACAATATTTTTAATATCATTTCCATAACTAATTAAATTTAAATTAAAACTCACTTAAACTAAACATTATCACATATTATGTATAAAAATAATACAATTATATCACAGATATCATTCAATTACTTCACAAATACCATTTCAATTGATAATATACCATTCAATTGATATTATTTTACAAAGATTATATAGTTTCATTAACTAACTTAAAAGTGTATAATTTAAAATTTATAAAATTTATATTATGTAGTAGAAAGGATGACACACTTTGAATGATGTTACTTCTATTAAAGAACTTGAATGTAGTACACTTTTAAAGTTTAGATTAGAACATGCTTCAACCAAACATTTGTCGCATATTAGTAAGAGTATTGTGTTAAATATTTTAATATTATATAAAAAAATGGAAACAATAAAGGAGAAGGTAGATTTATCGAAGATAACATTAATCAAGTATTTATAAAATTTGCAACACTATGATTCTGAGACATCTTTTGTAAGGTATCAGATGTATTATAATAAGAAGAAACATAAAAATTAGTAGAACAACAAAATATAGAGAATCTCAATACAAAAAATGATATATTTATTGATAGAAAGTCAAGTTTACTTGCCTCTTCAAGGGGGAAACCTCTAGCAGAGAAGAGCTCTATTACAGTAATTCTCAAGACAAGACTTTCTCATTCCTTCTACTCCTATTTATAATAATTCTATCTTCTAAAGAACATTCTAGATGAATATCTTTCTAAAAGTGAAAGCTTCTATTAAGTTTTCTTACATTATACTTGTTCACATTTGACTAGGCCTTATTTACTAATGGGGGCCTTTATTACATGGAAAATATATTATTCTACCTATGTGAGGGGTTAGGGAGGTTAGGTCCCTAACATTCCCTCTTCTTTGAAAAATAGTCTTGTCCTTAGGTTGAGTTGAGAAAATTGTTGCAGAATGGTAGCCAGCTCCCATGTGGCATCTTCTGGTGGTGTATCCTTCCATTGAACTAAAACTTCATTGATGGTGTGTTGACGAAGACGATGCTTGTGTTGGTCCAAGACTTTTTATGGCTGCAACCAAATGAAAACTTCTTCATCTAACTCAGGGAGACTAGTTTGAATCTGGCACTTAGCTCCAATCATTTTCTTTAAGCGAGAGACATGAAAAATAGGATGGAGTTAAGAGTGACTAGGAAAAGTTAACTAGTAAGCCACATGCCCCACTCGCTTTAGAGTTGTATAAGGACCATAAAATTTGGGGGGGAAGTTTTTGAAAGTGTTGATATTTGAGTAAATTCTTCTTATAAGGTTGCAGATGAAGAAACATTTGGTCCCCTTCAGGGAATGGACATTTAGAACGACCTCGATCTACTTTTTTCTTCATGTGATTATGAGCTAGGACCAAATTTTCTTTGAGGGTATGGAGAATGACCACGTGAACTATAATATTGCTTCCAACCTCCTGAACCTTGGAGACACCTGATATGTATGAAAGACCTAATGGTGTCTTTTTCTCGTAAATGGATTCAAAGGGAGTCATGCGAGTAGAAGTATGGTAAGACGTGGCGTACCACCATTCAGCTACGGGTAAGTAACATTGAGCCCTTTGATTTTATTTTTTAGATGAAAAACATCACAAATACATTTCCAAACACTTGTTGACAACTTACTCTTGTCCATTAGTCTAGGGATGGTAGGTAGTGCTGAGATGAAATTGGATTCCTTGGAGTATGAACTATTCTTGTCAAAAATTGTTGGTGAAACTTGGATCATGATCAAAGACAATAGAATGAGGCATGTGACGGAGTTTGAATATATTTTCCATAAAAAAATTGAGCCACTATGGATGTGGTGAATGAGTGTTGAAGAGACCAGAAATGAACATATTGGAAAGGCGATCTACTACTACCATGATCACTGACTTATTGTCTAATGTAGGTAATCCAACAATGAAATCCATATAAATATCCATCCAAATACTAGGTGGAATTGGGAGTGGTTGGAGTGTGCCTAGAGCTTTCATGTTTTCTCCCTTATTGCATTAGCATGTATCACATTCAACCACAACGATATGAATTTCATGTTTCATACCTTCCCATAAAAAATAATATTTGACCCATTCATAAGTTTTGGTAAATCCTATATGCCTAGTTGTGGGTGAAGCATGAAAATCAAATAGTATTGTGGATTTAAGATTCGATAGTTTTCTTAAATACAAATGACCTTTATAGTAAATATTTTCATTGTGCCAAGAGTACCCAAGAGAAACATGAAGATCATGTTGCATTTTTTGGATCGGGATAGAAAGTTTGGGGTATTGCAACCATTCTCGATGAACAGTCCACTTTGTGACAATGAATGAGATGGAAAAGAGGGACTTTTATTCTTCATATTTCTTTGAAAGAGCATCAACAACCAAAATTTTATTTTCCCTTATTTTATATGATCTCATAATCATATACAAATAGCTTGGTTACCCATCTTTGTTGCTTAAGGGAGGAAATTCTGTGTTCCAAAAAATGCTTGAGGCTATAATGATCATTTTTAATTTGGAAGTGTTTCCCCAATAGATAAGGACACTAGATATCCATGACATGGAGAATAGCCAACATTTCCTTTTCATAGGTTGTTTGGCCCAAATGTCGCTCCAACATTTGTTTGTTAGTGAAATCCAAAGGTCAACCATGTTGAAGGAGGACTACCAAACTTTCTTTCCCTGATGCATCACATTCCAAGAAAAACAGCTTGGTGAAGTATGGTAGTTCTAGGAAAAGAGTCGTGCACATATTCTGTTCCAAGGATTAGAATGATTGATCAATTGTTGGACTCCAACTGAAAACATTGTTTTTAAGGAGAGTAGTGAGAGAAGCTACAATTTCTCCATAATTCTGAAAAAAATTGTGATAATAGCCCGTTATACATAGGAAACCATGCAATAGTTTAAGAGTTTTAAGGTGAGGCCAATCCTTCATAGATTCGATTTTTTTAGGATCCACCCATACACCATCTTTCCCGACAATATGACCTAGGTACTCAACTTTAGAGGCTTCAAAAGCACATTTAGGTTGTTTGCGAAAACAAATTGCTTAGACAATATAAGGAGAACTTGATCCACATGGGTGAGATGGGCTTGTCAAGTGTTTTTCATCAATTTATTCTTGGCAAGGGAATAATTCCAAAGCACCCTATGAGGATCAGAAGAATCATCTCCCACTTTAGGGTTTCTTGCAAGAATATAGAAGTTAAAGGGGGTAACACTTTATGATTTCAAATTTAAATGAATAAAGGTAGGTAGTCATCAAACCATTATCATAAGGTATTCCAAATATCTTAATAAAACAAACCAATGATTCTAAAAGAAGAAATTTTATCAATTCTTATCAAACTAGATTTAAATAAAACTAATCTATAATTTAAAACATATTAAATATAAAATAACCCATAATCATATTACTTTGATTTATCAAGAAATATTTTCTTGAAAAATAAAGTAATCACATCAATAAAATAAAGAAAAAGTTAAACTAGGACCATTACAATATAATTCCATGAACAACCTCTGCATCCATACATAATATTAAATACTTGACGTATTTAGGTAAACATATATTATTCACTAAAATATTTAAATATTTAAAGACTCATAATATCATAATAATTTTGTATGTTAAACTAGAAAATCATCGACTAGATAATGAATTATCTTCAAATATAGATCACGTCAAACCAATGAAACTATTTCATTTTGTAATCATTATATGGATAAACATATCGAAAACAAATAAAACATAAAACAAAACACAAATCCTGAATTAGTGTAGGATCTTCTTTCAAATCATTAATAATATACTATCAAAACATCATAAGGACCAAACAATCTCGTCACAACGAGTTCTTCAAAATAAATGTATGACTTTCTAGAATATTTTGACCTTATCTTCAAATGATATTTTTATAAATCTTTTACATAACTATTAAAATAGTTAATATTTAAACTAAAAACTGAAGATAGCTAAAATAAATCCTTCTTGTTCTTCAACTTTTCACCAAATTGAATTTTCTTGGTAGGAGGTGGATTTCGAGTTGTCGATTCTCTAATAATGATATTTCCCTTTTCATCCACTACTCTTTGAATTTGACCTTGATTTCTGGTCTTCGCAGGATTTGATGATGATTTAATTATTGCTTCATTACCTTATTCAGAATGTAACCATTTCGTGTTGAAGTTTCATAGGGAAATTCTTAAATCTAAGCATATCATTCCATTATACATGTGTTGGGAGTGGTTGTTTGAAAATATTTATATACAGTCTCTCAAGGTCTATTTTCATCAAGTAAGGATTGGTAAACTGACTTTTTAGAAAGTCGGTGAGCATTGATAGAATAGTAAAATCATTTCCCAACGAGTTCACAATAGTATTTCCTAAGAAAACTTCATTTTCCTCCATGGAAAACTACATATCATCTCGAAAAACAACTAGAATCTACGTATAAGTGTCCTTTGAATGTAACTAGGGATCATTTTCCCAAGGAAATGGTAAACCCAATTTTATGATTTTCCTGATTTTCCTTTTGAATTTGATAATTGATTGGTGAACTTTTTCAATTTTATTGATGAGGGATTTTAGCAATTCTCCCTTTCCTATAACATTTGTAACATTCACCACTGCCTCAAGTCTATCTATAACTCTTGATGACTTTAAATCTTGTTCTGAGAGATAATTCATAAATTCAATAATCCTTTCTTCTTGTGGCATCTTCTTTTCGATATCAAGTGGAAGATTACTAATATCTGGTCTAACATTATTTATGATAATTGTTTCACAATGTTGATGTAGCTCTATATGAAATATGAATTGATCCACTACATGAATGATCTGATCCTAAATTATTTTCCTATTTTCAACCAAGTGTTGTGTTTCGATCGTTTTCTCTAACATATCCTCTAGCAATTTATTTAGATTTTTCTTTTCTTCAAATGAAGTATTAATACTCTAGTTTTTTTTTTCAAATTTTTCTTCAAGCTCTTTTATATACATTTCCCTTTGTTGATCAATTGGTTTCCTAATGATATGTAACTATACTTGAAGCCATGACAGGTAATACTAATTAAGCTAAGGGATCATGAGCTTGATTATCTTGGTGAATTTTATTGATTTCTTCTACATATTTCTCCTAAAGTTTTTCTTTATCTGTTTTCAATCCAAAAATAACTTTAGTTAGTCCAATGATATTATCTTTTAGAGAAACATTCTCTGACTGTGATTTTTCTCTTGCTTAATAGGCCTAAATCAATTCTTTGGATTCATTATGTTGAAAATGATGAATTTTCAACATAGATTTTAGGTTCTTTATCTCTTTCTTCTTTTCATTGAGAATCCATGTATAGTTTGTATTTACTTTCTTAGTATCAATGATTGTTGCAATTTGACTCTCCAACTCCCTAATTTTGTTGGCCTTGATTCTTTTAATGGTATTTTCATTACTGCGTTGATGAGATAATTTATTTACTTTGTGTAACTTTCTCACTGAATCAAGTGACGAGCAACAATATCACCCATATGTCTGTTCCATTCAACTAAATCAATGTCATTGATTTGACTAAGATCTACCCGAACATAAGTAGTCTTGTACTCTATCAAATTTGATCCATTATTTCATTCTTGTTGCATAACCAATAATTTGAATTGATTATTTGTTATCTATATAAGTAATAAATCTAGGCCCCAAGAGTTCTTGGGAATTGATTATAGTGCTATAGTTATTGATTAAGAATTTAGCAAGGGAATACTTCATGTCTAACGAGCCTTGATTCCCTAATGGTAAACTCTGATTATATTTATAAGATAGATTTGAGGAGGCTATAACCAAAGGGAATTTTGAATTTCTTTGTTTCAATTCTCCAAGTAAAGAATCAACTCATTCTAAAATATCTTCTTGAAGATAATTAGTTTCATTTTCTATTGTTTCTAAAAACTTCCTTCTTTTAATCTCTCACTATTCTGCATCATTTGCTTTTGCTTCCTTTGTAGTCTTGGATGAAGTATCAACAACTTGTTTGCTAGTGTTTGATGATTATTTCACACCAATGATATATGCTTCGATATCCACATCAAATGTCACTATAGAATTTGATTGAGATTTAGCTTCCATATTTTCCTTGCTAGTAGTGTTGGAGGAATTTCTATTTTCGGCACACTAGTTCAGTGGGAGTTAACTGACTAGTTCTATTTTAGACTTCCTATTTTAGATTATCATTATTATTCTATTATGCATACATGCATTCTACTATTATGGAATGTTATGTCCTATATACGAGTGTATTCCACTCATTCATTATATCATATTGATCATCATCTATGTATCAATCATTAGCTCATTGGAGTAGCGTGAATATATTTTCGCATTCTTCCATATTGAATCTCTCTTCCTTTCTTGATAAGCTTTGTTTGTACTTGATTTATCTAGATCTATTGTGCAGGTTTCGATGAAACATTGACATGGTAGCAGAGCTATACTACTTGGAGCAAGCCAGACAAACTAAAGAATAAGGAAAATCAGAGTTTCGACGAGAAAAATCCATGGTCTTACCTTTCGGTAGTTATTTCTCCAAAAATATTAACTTTTTAAGGCAATGACATGCTGGAGAAGTAAATTGACCCATTATGCAAGTGGGTTTTCAATAGTTTGGAAAGATTCCTCACATTTTGCTTAGAAAGTAAGTTGGAATATCATCTACTGAAAATGATACAAATTTTCACTTAAAATTCCCTTTCTACAGTGATTTCTTAGTTTTTCACTTGTAGATTGAGAGTAAATTTTTAGGGGTTCTCAGAAATAGTGGGAGATATGGATAAGACACCTATTATATATTCAAACTTGGTGGTAATCCTCAAACCATACAATTATTTTTATTGGAAGCCCAAGGAAAAAATACAACTCAGAAAGAAAGGATTGTACAACTTGACAATGGGGACAGAAACAGAACCTACATCAGCAATTAAGAAGATGAGATGGGAAAAATGAAAGGATGAATGTGCATGCCTTCTTCTTGAATTGATTTCAACTAATCTATGGTTTCATGTTTCTGTATGCAAGACTCCAAACGAGATCTGGATCACCTTGGAAATTTTGTTTGGAAAGCAGGATGAGATGAGAGGTCATATGCTTGAGGTAGAGTTGAATACTTTGGATCCTAAAATTTTTGATAATATACAAGATTTATTTACTAAGTTTAAATATTTGATATTGAGCTTAACAACTTGGGGTATTGATAATTCTAAACAAGTGGACCAACTTATTCTAACAATCTTGGCCAAGCTAGGACCAGAATATGTTGTCTATGTTTCCACTTTCCATTTAGGAAGGTATCTCATGGGAACAAATTGGAAGATGCCTACCATGGATCAATTCATTGATTCTCTCATACATGAGAAGGAAAAACTCATTCAGATGGGCCTTGTTGGCACCAGGGCCAAGAGGAAAGAAGAACAATCGTGGGAAAGAAAGTGTGCAGAAAACTAAAG
The DNA here is from genome assembly GCA_032191745.1 of Picea mariana. Lineage (NCBI taxonomy): Eukaryota > Viridiplantae > Streptophyta > Pinopsida > Pinales > Pinaceae > Picea > Picea mariana. Next base: position 79,476 of record JASDQU010681937.1, read on the forward strand.
TAACAACTAGCATAAGATAAGCACGCGTGTATGCACGAAAGCGTGCACAAAGGAAAGCGACAGCTGGAGGAGGAGAATCACGCATATGGAAAAAATACCTAACGTAAGAAGGGTTAGATTTTTTGTAATATTTGGAAAAAAGGCTGAAGATCCTGAAATGTATAAATATAGATACGGAAGTATCATAGGGGAGAGTTCATTAGTAGTTGTTAGCAAGTTTCTTTTGTAATGTTATGAGCAGTACAAACTGATTTTGTAAGTTGTTGAGAAAGGGAGACACGAGGAGAGGTAGATCTGAGGATTAGACCACATGCCGTGGAGCCTGGTGCGATCTAGTTCATCTCGCATAGATCTTACCCAGTTTTTGTGGAGTATTGTAAGCGTGAGGCGCCAAAATTGCAGAACTATTATAATACAAGAGCCAAGAGCCAAATATTTGTGGACGTAGCCCAAGAGGGGGCGAACCATGGTAATTCTTGTGTAATATGTTAAATGTATGCATGGGTCTTCTTTCTTTTAGCAATTGATCCTTAAACTTGATGAATGAATTATTACTTGGTTATAGATTTGTTTATAGTGAACTTCAATTGATTTATGGGATATTCGAATGTGAATCCAAGGAATAGGTACTCCCCTTTATAGCTCACGGTATCTGACCCTATCCAAGAAACCCCCCCCCCTCCCATACTCTATCCTAGGCTGTAAACACCTGAGTCTTACGACCAACCATTTAAAGCTATCTCGAGTGAGACTGCGTAGTGCTTTCCAACGTTGTGTTGCCTTTTGGTTTATCAGGAGGGCCGGTAGTTTTAGAGGATTTGTTGGAACCATGAATGACATGAACCCTGGGTCAATAACTCACATAGCCCCCAAAGGGAAGTGAATAGACCAACAAATGGTTTCGTTGTCATGTTAAGAGGAACAAGAAAGGACTGAATAAATGAGAAGGAATGAATAAAGAACCAGAGGAAGAGAAATGAACCCTTAAAAGGGGATGTTGAGACCTTGGAACCCCACGAGAGAAGAATACAAGGGCTGGTTGAGAACCACAGAGCTAGAATTTGCACAAAAAGACAATAGAAATCCTAGGATCACACTGCGTAAATACCTGGATAAATACATATTTACAGATCTACATGAAGTTTTTTTCTGTGATTTTCTGCATCTACTACAGGAGTGGATCTTAAGGTTAAAGGATACCCACGTGATGAATCAGATTCGACAGCTAGATTGGACCCTAGTACAGATCCTACGGCTGCAACAGGCGAACAACAAATTCACCCACGCAATCGAATTTTGGCTTGATAGTATTGTGGCAGGCTTTATCATAGAATTCACAGTAGACTCAACAAAGTCATACAGCGCAGTTGAGCAAGAGTTCCTATGAGGACCTAGAGGAAGGTACATCCAATCACTATATACTTCTATCAAGACACTTCTATATAACAAGGGTGTGATGACAATGGAATCAGACAGCTAGACTTCTCTGCGTGCATGGGGGAAGGGGGGAAGCACTGACAGGGAAAGGAGGAATGGAAGGAGGGCAGGTTATAGAGAAGAAGTAGGAGGAACCTTTGTTCCTGATCTTGATGGATGACAACCAACTCAAGTGGATATTGGTGTCATCAAGAACAACGTGTAGAGGAGAACCCTACCAACATAAGGTAAATACCAAGAAGAGATCCGTAGCCAAGAGGGATGGATTGGCTAGCGACAAGGAAGAGGTAGAGGATCTTCAGGTTGTGGAGCAGATTGAGGAAATCTTGTGCACTGCATATGATAGAAAAACAAGAAGCCCAAGAATAGGAGGAGAAGACATCCATCCTTTCAATATTAATGTCATTGTGGAACCCATAAACCCATGTGCGACCAATACACCAAAAAGAACACCACCGTTTAGACAACCAAAGTTCGAAGGAAGTCCGACAACAGAAAGTACATTGACACAAAGGGAAAAAACTGGAGGAGACAATTCAGGCAACCTTAGTCAACTATATACACCACACGAAGGAGCGAACATCTCACTATTTGGAATGTCAGGACATGACCCCACCATCAGATTACCAAAGTTTCTAAGAGAAGCAACAGAAGACCCCGAGAAGCATCTGTTCATTTGCGCAAAGATCTGGGAAGCAAAGCAGATCACCGTCAAAGACACTAAACTCATGCAACTAGTGATCACGCTAAGGGACCACGCACTAGAATGGTACATGAGTCTAGACACGAACAACGTTCCCGGAATGATAAGGACACTTGACAACAATAAGAAATTACTGATCAACGAGTTCCAGAAGCCAATATCAGAGGATCAATACATGAATGAGATGATTGAAATAAGACAGAAACAAGGCGAATCGGTATGGGATATTGATCAAATATTCAAGTGATTAAAAGGAAAGTTAAAATACCTCATGACTGACATGCAGCACCGACACCTATTTGTCAACTCACTACTCCCACACTTAAAATTTTCATTACGACAACAGAAGTTTCAGACGCAGGCAGAGTCTCTATAGGAAACCTTGCAATTGGAAGAGAATCAGTACCAGCAGACATACCCGGCTATCGAAGAACTGAAATCGGACCTAAAGAACTTAACATTTCAATTGAACCAGAATAAGAACAAGGATAAATGGGAATCAGTTTGGTACACTACCTGCAGGACGGAAGGACACCATAAGAATGAATGCCCAACATTCGCACAGTATATGGTGACAGGAATGCCAAACCCACTACCATAGGGAGGATTATGGTGTGAAATATGTAAGAAACTGGGTTACGACCCTTACCATTGCACAATGATGTAGAAATACCAAACAATCCCCAAGACCTCATATTGCACCTTTTGCAATTCAGTAGGCCATGGCGACACAGATTGCAGAACTATGGAACTGATGCGGGAAAGAACATCTGATGCATACAGGGTACAGAAAGAAATGATGACTGGGTAGGAAGCACCACAGTTCAATCAAGCCCCAACACCATACAACACGGCACAACAACAGTATAATACTGTGCTGCAACCTTACAACAATGCGCAGCCACAGTACAACCCAGCACAACCCCAATACAATTTCGCGCAATATAACCAGGGACCATAGTACAACCCACCTCAAGGTGACCGCGCAGCTTATAGAGGAGCAAGACGAACCAGAGGAGGTTTCAAACGCGGCAGAGGACCTGTCACATGTCACAATTACCAACAACCAGGACATTATGCATGGGAGTGTCCCCTGCCACCAACAACTTGCATGTATTGTAGTGCATCGGATCACGATATGGAGGATTGTCCGACATTACTTGGAAAAATCCAGGAAAAAAGGAACCAAAATAACCAGAATGTTTAGTGGATTTCAGCCGAGAAGGAACGAAAATAGGGAATGACGCAGTTCAACAAGAACCAACGCAAAACCAATGGATAAAGAAGAACACGAACCTCAAGAAGCAGTTCGATGTGCACAAGGAGAAGGAGATTTTTACAGAATCCCGACAAGAGTTCCAAAAGTTGAACAGTGTGCCGACCACATAGAAGAGCATGGAAGCACCGGAATACGAAATGCCACCATCCATGGACCATACCAACCAAATACAACCCAAGGAACAAGTAAGTATGATCAAATATTTTTTGCAATCATGCATCAAAATGTTAAATGATCCTTTATCCGTCAATATATTACAGAAGATCCTAGAACAATGTAGCGGCGAAACAAAAAAGAAGCCACAATTGAAAACCATCAACCACCTACACACAAGAACAAGAACAAGCAGGGAATCTATATTAAATGCTAACATTGGGGATTTCAATATGGGAGATATTATACTAGATCTAGGATCCGAAGAAAATGTACTACCAAAATTTACATGGCAATGCATGGGAGAGCCTACATTGGGATATTCAACGATTCAGTTAAAACTATCAAATCAACATGGATTCCTACCAATAGGTAAACTGAAAGGAGTGATGGTAGACTTGGATGGGGTGCGCACTAAGGTAGACTTTGAAGTCATCGAAATAGTAGATGACACAACACCTTACCCAGCGCTACTCAAGCTAGGTTGGGCATTCGAAAACTAGGCCATAATTAACTTAAAAACCAGAAAAATGACATTTGAGTCAGGGGACTATAGGGTCATAGCCCCACTGGACCCATCGGAAGGTGAGAGGTTCATAGAACCCACTTTCCTGGATTTAGAAGAAATCGACCAATTGTACAGAACAAATGTGCGCGATATGGATTGTATAAACCCAACTGCAGACAGGGTACTCAGTTGATGGAGCATTACTTCATGCACAATAGACTCAGACACTGGGTTAGAAAACTGGCAGCAAAGACTACATGAAGTATCCACGAGAAGGTGTGCCAGAATAGACTGCACAGTAAGGTGGATTGGCATAGAAATCAGAGAACCACCTAGCTTTCATGGGCTAAAAGATTTGAAAACTTTCATGACACAATATGAAGACAAGGTACTAGAAAACCAGAGATTGCTAGCAATGGATTTAGCATTAAAAGCTACACCCTCCAGATGGTGGGGTGCACACAAAGGAACTATCACAAATTGGTACCTATGTAAGCAATTACTCCGCATAAGGTTCGACGCATAACGAATAGGTAACAAACAACATAAATATGATGGACTAGGCACACCATTAGAACACTTGGAGGCATGTCAAACGTTGTGGAAAATGACACCATCGGAGGAATGGTCTCACCACTTCATTCATACCTTAGAGGGAATACCAGCGAATTGGTATACAGACCAAGAAATGTGTAAAGGAACCAAGATATGGGTAACACTCCAACAAAAATTTACAATCACTTTCTCATTCGACCATGAGAACCCCAACATAGACATGGCCTTGAAACGGATCAGAAACGTCATATTCATCGAACACCCGGAAATAGAAACTATCACAGAGATACAACAAAGAAATAAGCAGACATTCAAAGATCTACTGTCATGCTACCATGTACAGGAGGAAGCTCTGGATGAAGATGATCCATGCGATATTCAGATCGAAGAAGTCGAAGGCGAGAGAGATGTGAAAAGCCCACCCTTAGAGTCAGAGGTCATCTTTGCACCAATCAAGGTAAAGAAGGTTAGCATAGGGACCGTCGAGCAGCCCAAGATGGTCAACATTGGAGACTATTAGGACGAACAGACACTAGAAAGCATCAGAGAATTGTTATGCGAATACAACGACCTTTTTTCCACAACCTTTACAGAGATGAAAGGCATATCAAGAGAATTAGTAGAAATGAAGATACCACTCAGACCTGATGTGAGACCCATTAAGCAACGACCATATATATTGAATCCAATATATAAACATAAATTTAAAGATGAAATCGATAGGATGCTCAAGGCCAACATCATTGAACTAGTCAAAGAATCGAAATGGATAAGTTCGATGGTAGTACAAGACAAGAAATAGGGAAGAGGGATCATAATATGCATCAACTTGAGGAAGTTGAACAATGCATTCCTACATGACCCATTCTCCACGACGTTCACGGACGAAGTACTCGAGAATGTAGAAGGCCACGAAGCCTACTCATTTACCGATGGATTCTCAGGATATCATCAGATTAAGATAGCACAGGAGGATAGACACAAGACCATGTTCATGACATAATGGGGATCTTACTAGTATACAGTCATGTTGCTCGGACTGAAGAATGCACCTACGATCTTTTCTAGAGTAGTCATCGCAACATTTAAGGAGTTCATCCATGAATTCCTCGAAGTATACCTGGATGATTGGACAGTCTATAGCCTATTAAAAAACCATGTGGAAGTACTACGACTGATGCTAGAATGATGTAGACAGTGCCAGATATCACTAAATATCAAGAAATTCATATTTGGGACACCGTTCGGGATACTATTGGGACACATAGTATGCAAATAGGGTTTTCTAGTGGATCCAGCCAAAATTGCAGTCATTGTTAATCTACCAGTGCCAAAAATAGTTCACCAACTCATAGCAACATTAGGACACACGGGATATTATAGGAAATTCATCAAAGTCTATGCGCAGATTACAACACCAATGGAAAAAATGTTAAGGAAGGATAGAAAGTATCAATGGAATGATGAATGCTAACACGGTCTGCATACCCTAAACGAGAAGATGGTCACTGCACCAATATTGGTATTTCCAGACTGGGAGAATACATTCCATGTACATGTATATGAATCAACGATCGCACTCGGATCTATCTTGGCGCAACCAGGAGCAAAAGAATTGGACCACTCAATAGCGTTTGCAGGTAGAAAATTATCAGATTCAGACAGAATTATAACACGACAGAAAGAGAAGGCCTAGCTATGGTTTATGCACTACAAAAGTATAGACATTACCTACTGGGAAAACACTTTAAGATGTTTACAGATCACTTAATCTGAAATACCTAGTCAACAAGCCAGTGTTGGGGGGGAGAATCTGTCGATGGCTATTATTATTTCAATAATTTGACTTCGAGGTAATAGTTAAACCAGAAAAATTGAATGCAGAGCCTGACCACCTATCGAGGGTCACAAACGGAGAGAAACCAATGAACTTAGAAGACAAATTTCCAGATGCAAAGCTATTCTTAGTATAGATTGTTGACGATCACTTTGCAGAGATCATCCAGTACTTAAACATAAGTACTACGCTACAAGAATATACCACTGCGCAGAAGAAGAATATGGTAGTCCGCGCAGCCGACTATCAATTGATTGCAGGACATCTATACAAGATGGGCGCAAATAGCATCTTATGAAGATACGTACTATCCCACGAATGACCAAGAATTTTAGTAGAATCCCATGAGGGAATAGTAGGAGGACATTATGTAGGAAAAGCTACCATGCAGAAGGTACTATGCGCAGGATTATGGTGGCCAACGATCCATAGAGACTCTAAGGAATACTTCTGGAAATGTGACGTCTATCAAAGGGTAGGCTAACCCAATAGAAGGGACGAGATGCCACTACGACCACAAGTGACACTTCAAGCATTCATGGGCGATAGAATTCGTGGGACCTATTAACCCACCAGCCAAAAGAACAGGGGAAAGATATATTATCACCGCGACGGAATACCTAACAAGATGGGTGGAAGCCATGCTAGTAAAATATTGCAACGCAGAAATAGATGCACACTTTTTGTTTGAACAAGTAATTACTAGATTTGGGTGCCCAAGAATTTTGATGAGTGACCAAGGAACGCACTTCATAAACAAAACCATCTGAGCGATGTTGGAAAAGTTTGAAGTTCATCACCAAAGAAGCACACTATACCACCCACAGGCAAATGGTACGGTAGAAGCCTTCAACAAAATCCTAGAAAATGCCTTGACAAAGATATGCAACGTCATCAGGGATGATTAGGATCTCAAGGTACTAGCAATACTATGGGCATATAGAACCACATGTAAAAAGCTAACTGGCCACACGCCCTTCAAACTAGTCTATGGTCAAGAAGCAGTAATGCCCTTAGAATTTTTAATACCCAGCCTATGTATAGCAGTCATTACACAAATGACAGAACAAGGCGCAGTACAGGAAATACTGAATCAATTAATGTCAATGGAGGAAGACCGAATCTTGGTAGGATTTCATCAACAAGTACAGAAAGAAAGAGACAAATCTTGGCATGACTACCACATCAAAAGGAAGACATTCAAGGAAGGAGATCTAGTATTACTCTACGATAGTAAAGCATTACAACACCCAAGAAAGCTGAGAGTGCATTGGATAGGACCATACGAGGTAAAAACTATCACGGACGAAGGAGATGTATAGTTAAGAGATCTAGCGGGCACAGACCTCAGAGGAATGGTAAATGGGAGTTGGCTAAAGCTATACAATGACACTCGACCACCCACCGCGCAGTAAATATATATATATATATATATATATATATATATATATATATATATATATGATAATACGATGGACAAGCCGCCTATGAAACACGAAGCTAGAAAGGGAAAAGATAACGACCATATCAAAAAAGGAAACACATGGGAAAGACCGTCAAAAGAAGGCTGACAGGACAACAAAAAGAATAATTAAAGCAAGCCAAGGATGGAGGGGATGCCACATTAAACGTGCCAACTGGAGATGGCAGAGAAGGCATAATGGCAAGTATGAAACTGCTGCAGATGCATTGAACCTACAGTTATGGTGCATTAATCACACAAGGGAGGAAAACGTCCTCGACAAGCTTCATGGTGATCCCATACAACACACGAGCACAACAACAGTTAGTCTATTCGTGGATGAAGAATGGGAAAAGAACACTAGCAGCAAGAACGAACAGAGTGAAACCACAGAGCTTACCAAAGCCATTCAAACCCCGCCATTGTTCGACAGACCCCATTATGGCACCGCCGAAACTTGTGGAACTAGGCCATACAGCCAGATCAACCAGGGCTCAAACAAGGTCACAAGGACCACCAGAAGAAAGTGAACAGCAGCCCCCAGAAATCATCGACATTGACGAAATCTCGTCACCATAGGAAATTCCAGTAGAACCTACACCCATACTCGAGGAGGCCCCGAAACCACAAACAAAGGCCATGGAACAGGATACACCAGCAACAGTGCACGAGCCCCAACACAAAGAATAAGAAACCCACTAAGAAATACCACAAAAGAACATTGAAGAAGCCATAGGAGCCACGAGAAGCGCACAGAACCCGGATGCAACAGTGCAACCAGATGCCCCACAAGGACCCATCCCAAATTTCTTTTCGGTCGAGATGACGGGGGAAATGGCCACGGCTTGGGAAGAATGGATGGCAAAGGAGAAACCTGAAGTTGTTGGAACCTCAAACCAACCACCGCGGTAGGCGGACCAAATTCAGATACCAAGTTCACCTCGAAAGAAACCGGCTGCAGAGATTGTGCTACCTCGTATGCCAGAGGGAGTACAGGTGGAACCACATCTATTAGGTCACGTCGGGAAGCTCAAGTATTCTGACCATGACATAGAAAATAACACTAAATACCCAGAGCTTGCACCGCAGGTTTTTATGCAAAAAATAGTCATGAACCAACTCAGAGAATCTATCACTTAGCCACGCCAGTGGGCCACTGGACTGGACAGAACAGGAATTCTAAGGTTGTTGAAGATACCACACTTTGGCAGAAGCCAATATGTGATGGCATGCATCAAAAAAATGTTAGCAGTTACGCATGGAGGGGATATATGGCTGGAAAAACCTATCCACATAACGGTCGAACTCATCACGTAGATAACAGGTGTACCCACCGGGGGTATGGATCCTGCAATGATCCTTGATGATAAGGCCAAGGAAAAATCATTGGTAGAAGAGATGAAAAATAAATATGACACCAACAGAGGAACAATAGGCATTATAATAAAATGGATCAACGATGTCATGACACAATTGGGCACAAAGTTCTTAGCCTGCAAACTATTACAAAAATGCCGCAAAGACGAAGTACCGACAAGAGTCATTGTTGTGGCAGCTTAGTGTGCAAAAGGCACCTGCATGAGTTGGGCACCATACCTATCAAACTTGTTCCAGATAGACTACAAAGACACGTAGGATGCAGGTACAGAATTTCATTACTCATGGATGATCACTCTTATAGCTTTCATGGGATGGCGAGAACCAGAATACGCAGTCTTTTCTACCACACCACAGCTAGGGGGAGCAAGATATCGCATCCTGAGAGCTGGGCCACTAGCCAAGCAGAAGAAGGAGAATAAAATTGTATTCAAAGCATACCTATGGGAGATACAGGAAGCCATCGGCTGAGCATGGAGAATAACACCAGAGGTTGTCGCAAGATACGGGGACATCGCTAATTTTTTGGCTAGGCGACAAGCCATGTGGATACAACCAAGGCAAGACCCAGATAAATAGTGGCTACAGATGCGCTACTGTGTCACCGAGGGTGATATCAAAATGATCATCAACAAATGGCTTGATGAATGGAGGATCCCAACTATAATCAAAGGAGTACTGGCACAAACAACAAAAGGAGGTGTTGGTTGTGGAACCTGATTATCTTCTTGATTTATAGGTCTTTTACTTTCAGCCGTGTTTATACCCCATGAAGTATTTACACCTTAGAAGTATGTACACTCTTCCATGCGGGGGAGTGCAGAGGGGGGGTACCCCCTCTGCGGGGTTCGGGGGGCCTATCCCCCCGGTTGGGGGGTCTAGGGGCAAGCGGGCCCCCAACGGGGGTTCTGGGGTGAAGCCCCTGAAGCAAAAATTTCCTTATAAAAGTATATTGTAATTTCATTGTAAATATGGACCGTTCATTATAAGTTCGCAGATCTAAC
>JASDQU010681938.1:0-12349 GCA_032191745.1 Picea mariana
GGGATTTTTAATGACACTGAATCCATTTGTGAAAAAAGAGTGCAAATTCAATAATGAAAAATTGCAATTCCATCAATTCTTTTATAACTGAAAAGATTGCCAAAAACAATCCAAATCATAGAACATTTAAACATCTTTATTATATTATAAATTTACAGAACTTCTATGGTTATCCATTTTTGCATCTGAAGTTTTGGATTTTGGATCACTTTTCAAAGGATAATATTTTATATGCAATTAAAAGTTCTTTCTTCAACTGAGTGTTACAGAGAATGAAAAGTAAGTTTGTTGAAGACATTTCAAAGACACTATAACGACTCTTACACTCGTTGAAATTTGAACCCAAGTTACTTGCAACTCTAATGGTGATTTTGATAAGTGTATGTGCATGAGAGGGCGCTAAAGGTTCTTTAATCTCATATAAAGAGGATTACACGAATACCCATATTTTTGCTCATCTACAAGTTTGATGCCCAGAATTAGCACATTGTGTCGATGTATTAATTAAAGCATTGGTATTACGAGCTAATATCTCTATTTAATATGTGGATGTTTAATTTGTCGATGATAAGTAGCAAATTTCTATTTAGGTTCCATCCATTTTCTTTGTTCTTAGTGCTACACTACAAGATCCACTTTTGCTATGRCTTGTGCATCGTCTATCTATATTTGATGCTTTGCGGTGTGAAAATGCTTCACAAAGGCAATATTTGATGTTTTGCGGTGCGAAAATGTTTCACAAAGGCAAAGTTGCTTGTCTTGTGTGTTGAAGATTATTTTGAASGCTTTCTTACTATTTTTGTAAAAGATTTCTCATTTTCTCTAATACACAACAATGTCCAAATCGAAATGAACATAAGATGAGACACACCACCATGTTGCTTCATGCGGATTGATTCTTTTAAACACTAGCGTTTTCCTTTGGGTATTTGGCTAAAGGAAATTAGTAGTTATGTGTAAGGTTTTCCCTTGTAAATAGCAACAGGTGCATTGCCTAGGTGGGCGTGTAGGGTTGTCATAGAAAGTTGCAATGTTATATGTTATATGTTTGATCAATGGATTGAGTGGTGAATCATTACATGTTGCCTTTATAAGAGTTGAGACACCTTGTGCACATGTTGAATGTGTGGACTGAAGACATTGAACATCTCTTAGTCATTGGAGTTATCCTGGGCACACTTGGGTGCAATGTTAGGCGTCGATGGGCGCTCTTGTTGGACATGGAGGGTCGGTGAACAAGACACCAAAAGAAGTAAAATCGGTGGATGGCTCTTGGGTCCACCTTAAAATGAAGGCATTGCAAGTGCAAGGCAAGTCTCATATAAAAGAACATCTCAAAGGTGTTAAGACATGGAGGAAGCATTGGTTATTCACACTAATGTAAAAGAGCTATTTGGTTTGTGCTATGTTTAGGGTTGGCAGAATAGGGTGAATTACATTGACTGAATGAGAAGAAAAATAAGACATGATCTATTGGAGGCATGCCTCCAGTTGCTTCAGGGGTTGGATTGATAGTTTTTGTAGACAATTGTGCCTTGTGTAATTGTAGGATGTAAATGAGTCGCAAGCAATTGGTCGCGCTCCTCCGTTGTACATTGTAACATTCTTAATATAAATAAAGTTAAGGCATCCGCCTTGGGTGCCGCCTATACCTGTGTATTGTGGCTGCTTACTTTGATGAATGTTATGTTTCTTGTGTTGCTTTGTGTTGGCTAAGTATTCAAATATTGGTCAAGTATTGATGGAATGTTTTAACGTTATGGGTGGACGTGTGCTTATTGTTGGATGAACTTGGTTATGTTGGACTTATTTGTGCATCTAACATATTATAGCTTAAGGAGAAGTTATGAGTAGACCTTAAGTGAAGAGGTGTAGTTTGGTTGTAGTGAGTCAAGGTTGGTCAAGCTAATGTGGTTGATGATGCACAACCAAAGATGAAGAAAAGAAAAATTTTGGGCAAGACTCTTAGGTCCGGGATAGGTGGTATCAGAGCTCAACTTCTCCAAAAAGTTGGTTTACTTTGTTGGATGCTCTTCGCCATGTTCCTGAAGGAAGAAGTAGGTTGGAAGGGTCGTTTGATCAGTTCAAGATAACTTTGCAATCATCTTTCGACGAGGAAGTTTATTGGGAGGCATATATGCTCGTTGAGGCAACATCTAGTAACACAAATGTTGAAGCGACCTCTCTTTATGTAATGGTCCAGAATAGTCCCAACAATGGTTAGAGACTAGATGAAGGGGAAGGACGATATTGAGTTGTTGTTGCAGGCTATGGTTAGTTTAGGAGCAGCTTGGTTGAGTGTCCTTGCACCTTGGAGTGAATTTTAACTAAGTTAATATGCATGCAACAAACATATAGGACACACTTTGAAGTGGCTTGGGTTCAAGTGCAGTTGGGCCTAAGCGTTCACCCATAGATATTATGAAGATGGCATTGTATGGTACCCATTGGAAAGACACTTTAGGGAGGTAAAAATCTTGTTTCTTCTTGTTGATGGTCATTTCCTTTAACAATTTGTGCACTACATGCTTTTGTGGCAGATGGAAGGGAAAAGCCATTCTTGAAGGAGTCTTTGTAGTAGATAGGTGCATTGGTTGGAAACTAAGGGACAAATCTCAATCATCTTTGTTATGTGGATATCGATCAATGGTCCAAGGATAGTGCAGGGGTTGGTGGATTCTAGTGCCTCCCACAACTTATTGAAGGAGAGTTGGTAAGTGAATTCAGACTTAGAGTTGGATTTTATAGTGCTTCAATTAAGGCAGTCAATTCTAAGGCTAAGGCATCACCTGGGGTTGCATCTGTAGTTCACATATAGTTGGAAAAATGGAAGGTTTGTGCAAAGTTTATATTATTGCAAATGGATGACTTTCAAATCATTCTTGGCCGGGAACACAAACAATTCTCCTACCATTTGTGGACAAATTGGTCATACTCGATGGATGGAAGACTTGTGTAACAACAAGTCAGATTGAAAGGTGCAAATTGTCTCAACATTGAGCTTGAAGAGGGAAACCATGCACCCAAAGTCTTACGTTTTTGTAGCATTTATTAGAGAAGTGGATGGGGATGGAGTGGGGATGCCTATTTCACCAACACTTCCCAATGTGTTGGACAAGTTTGCAAATTTGATTCTTGATTCTTTGCCTAAAGTGCTCCTTCCTAGGCATACCATTGACCATCGTATTGACTTTAAACTAGAGTTGCAACCTCCAATTGGGGATTCCTATCAACTTTATGGACCTCAGTTGGAAGAGTTGAAGTAGCAGTGGATTGAACTCTTTGGTGTTGGCTTCTTCCGATCTTTTAGGTACCTGTATGGTGCACCAGTGTTCTTCCAAAAGAAGAAGGACCAACTAGAATTGAGGATTTTCTTGGAATCTCATGCATTGAACATGCAAACCATAAAAAATTGCTACCTCTTACCTTTGGAAACATATTTCTTTGACAAGTTTGATAAGGCTAAGGTTTTCTCAAAGTTGGACTTAAGGTAGGGATACTACCAAGTAAAGAGTGTAGAAAGAGATATGATAGTTTTGAATTTTTTGTTATGCCTTCTAGGTTGTGCAATGCTCCAACGACCTTTTTCACCTTGATTAACGATTTGTTTAGATCGTTCTTGGACAATTTATTGGTTTTTTACTTAGATGACATTGTGGTGTTCAATTAGAACGTGGAAGACTATAAGAGGCATTTGATAAAAGCATTTGAGGCACCTAGCAAAAATTAGTGGTACTTGAAGAAGTCCAAGTGTATCTTTAGGTAGATTGAAATCCCATTCTTGGTGCATTGGATCAGAGAAGGATGCATCCACATGGATTTTGCGAAGATCGGGGTTAAGGATTGGGAGGAACCGAGAACAGTTCATGAGGTAAGAAGTTTCCTTTGTTTGGCTAACTACTACCATAGATTTATTAAATGCTACTCTAAGATGTCAACACCACTTAATGACTTCTTGAAGAAGAACAAACCATGAAATTGGATAGAGAAGTGCAAGGCAACATTGTGTGAACTAAAGCACACACTTGTGTCAACACCTATGTTGAAGCTACTAGACTTTGAATAGTGATTTGAAGTTTAGATAGACATTTCATATTTTTTATTGGCATAGTTTTCTCATAGGAAGGCTATCTAATGGCCTATGGGAGTAGAAAGCTACAAGATCATGAATGGAAGTACCCCATCCATGAGAAATAGATGATTGCAATTGTACTTTGCCTACAAGCATGGACTCGCTACTTGTTAGGAAAAATTTTCGTTGTGAAGATGGAGAATGTGGCAAAAAGTTACTTTACCACCCAACCGAAGTTGTTACCTAAACATGCATAATGGAAACGCTTCTTGGCAAAGTTTGACATGACCATTGAGTACCAACCATGCAAGTTGAACACAACACTAGATTCCTTGAGTACGAAAGCACAACTTGTAGCCTTAGAGGAGGATGAGTTGTTGATGCCCATGGGCACTTAAGCATGAGTTTTCACAAATTTGCAAGAAAATATCAAAGAGGGATTGCACAAGGATCTTATGGCTTTGAACATCATGAAATAGGGGAAGGAGGGAAAAACAAGGAAGCTTTGGATGGACAGTGAATTTGTGTACTTTAGTTATCACATATATGTTACTAAGTCATCTAACTTTTGGAAGGAACTCTGGAAGGAATGTTATGATTTGTTTTGGGCAAGCCACCGAGGACAACAAAGGACAATAACATTGTTGGAATGAGGCTAATATTGGGAATGTATGAGACAAGGCGTGGAAGAATACATCTATACTTGTGTAGTCTGTCAACAAGACAATGTAGACTCCCAAAATGTAGGTTGGTCCACTACAACCTTTATCCGTGCCAGAGAGATCTCAAGCAAGTGTCTCTATGGACTTTATCACTCAAATTCTAGTTTTGCAAGGGTATGATAAGATTGCGGTAGTTGTTCACTGATTTTCCAAGAATGCAATCTTCATACTAAGAAAGGTGCCTTGTATAACAAAAGAAGTTGCAAAGTTGTTTTGGAAGAATGTTGTGAAGTAGTGGAGTCTCCCATTGAGAATTATGTCAAACAGGAGCGCAAGGTTCATGGGGTGGTTTTGGATAGTTGTTCAGGCTTGTTGGAACTAGGTCGTTGATGAGTTCAATCTATCATCCATAGAATGATGCATAGACATAATGTATCAATCTCCTTTTGGAGGATCACCTTAGGAATTTTTTTTCTGAATGTTGACGTTACGATAACTGCGGGGGGTATTAACCTCCATGTGTAACCTTTGGCTAGAATAGAATATTTCAGAAGCAAGAGAAAACCTAAACAAATGTGTAAAAACCCTAGAAGACAAGTCGACTCAGTAAAATAATTAATATTAAAGTATTAGCTTCTAAAAGGACAAGTCGGCCCAGACAAGTGACAAGAACCACTATAAATAAGAGATTATCTAGCTCATGTGTACTCTCTCAAGTATGGCGCAAGTTTGGAGCTACAGCTGCAAGGATGGAAGGTGGATATTTTGCGGTGTTTCTTGGTCTTTCTCTCTAGCGCCATCTAGCCTAAGATGTGTGCCCTACCTTATACTATCTCTTGGTGGTATTCTTAGTGACATTCTTGGTGGTATTCTGATATTGCTGGTGGTATTCTTGGTAATTGCAACTCCAACTGTTGCAACAGAGTTTTTTTCTTGTTATGTGGCTTTGGGATCTTCTGTATGGTGAGATATCTTTGGAGAAAGATGCACTCTCTTGGTTATCTATTGGTTCTAGTGCTACTTCTGGAATCATTCTATATAGCAAAGGTTATGGTGCTCGGGGGTGGCTACGTGCCTATGGTTAGGTGACAATAGTGATATTGTCTATGGTAAAATGAGAACATCGAATACTCTAACATCTTATGGGCCCACACCACCTTCAGGACAGTCTAGCCATTGGAAGATAGAGAGGAAGTTCTCTGTTAAGCTCGTTGTGGCACCAGTTGCAGTTGCAACTAGGGTTTCTGATCTTACAGCTGCAACAAACCCTAAGCCAACTCTTTGGGCACCTTAAGTGAAGCGTTGGACCTAAGTTTTGGATATTCTAGTGCGACTTAGCCTAGCACACCTCTTGGTACTCTCAGCCAGCAAAAACGTCAAGTTTGAGTTTTTTGGTCAAAGTCAAAGGTTAACTGGTCAAATTCAAAGTCAAAGGTTGACTTTTGGTCAAAGTTTATTTTGTGGTCAAAATTGAAATTTCAAAGTTTCCATCTTGTTCTAATAATTCAACCTTTTTTATTCAGTTTCTAACCTCTTCCTGTTAAGATGGTATCTAGTTCAAATCAGAAGACAAGCTAAACTATGTTGCAAATTTCAAAGGTATGCACTTCTATATGTTTTTCATGTTATATCATCCAATAAAGCATGAGTGTATTTTGTAGGGAATGTACAAGAGACCTTGTCCACACAGTGATATTGGATTCAGTACATTCATAGGAACAAGCAGTTGAGGCTCCATGTTCCAGGTTTGATTGATCAAATTGTTAAGTTTCAATTTGCACAATTCAAGTTTGATATTTGCCATAGTACAAGTAAATACTATAGTTGAAACAACAATATTTGAAGGGTTCTATTACTGTTAGGCATACTTGGTTGTATGTAAGTATTATTGATGTATATGCGTATTGCACTTATTTGCAAAATAAACTAACATCTCCTCTAGGAGATATTTCTTGTTCCTAGGCAGGTCACTTTGGTAATTCTATGATCCTTATTACCATAGATATATTCTTATGAAAATTCTATTGGAAATACTTTTTCTCTTGTTGTTCTTGTTATGGGAAGGTTACAAACGATATCTCTGAGAAGGAGCTACAATGACAATTGCAAACATGGAGAAGATGACTCCATCAAGTGGAGAGGTAGGTGATCTCACCAAGTACCAATTCTAAAGGAAGTGTGTAAAGCAAAATAAGTTTTGGACATTGTTCACTCAGATGTGTATGGACCAATATCAACCTCCTCACTAAGCAAGAGAGTACACCTCATATGATTTCAATACATTCTACATAGAGGTCGGGATTAGGAGGGAGCTCACTACTCCCTACGATCCTTAACAGAATGGTGTAGCAGAAAGAAAGAATCGATCCATTGAAGAATCTATCAAGGCAGTGATTAATGACCAAAATCTATCCATATTTCTACGGGGAGAAGCAACTATGGAAACTGTATATGTTTAGAATAGAAGTCCTCATCATATATTAAAGAACATGATTCTAGAAGAATCTTTCTTCGGAAAGAAGCAAAGTGTTGAACACTTGAGGATCTTTGGCTATCAGTCAAGAAAAAAGAATGGAAGGGAGCTATGATGGAAGAATATCAATCCATCATGAAAAATGATGTATAATAAATTGTGCCTAGACTTGAAGGAAAGTCTATAAATGGGTTTACAAGATAAAGCATGCAACATATGGGAGTATCGATAAATACAAGGCAAGATTTGTGGCTAGAGGGTTCTCCCAGTAGGAGGGAGAAGACTATGATGAGACGTTTGCTCCAGTTTCTAGATATACCTCTATTAGAGCCATCGTATCTCTTACAACATGCATGGATTGGATTTTACATCAAATGGATGTAAAGACCGCTTTTCTCAATGGAGTAATTGAGGAATAAGTATACATAGAGAAACCTCAATGTTTTGAGGTACACCCGAGAGAAACCCATGTCTGAAGATGACCTTGTATGGACTCAAGCAAGCTCCAAGATCTTGGTATGCACGAATTGACAGTGAATTGATGAGACTTGGATTTTCCAAGAGTTATGTTGATCCATATTCTTGTTACAAGGTTTTGAATGATGCATATATGATCCGAGTATTATATGGTGATTTGTTTCCGACAGGTGTAGAGCCTCTCATTATTCAGTGTAAGAGGGATTTAGCCTCTAAATTCGATATGAAGGATCTTGGTCTCATGCATTACTATTTGGGACTAGAAGTATAACAGAAGCGTGGTGAAATATTCTTTGGGCAAGGGAAGTATGTTGTAAAGATTGTTCTGAAGTTTGGGATGATGGATTGCAAATCCATGGCAACTCCCATGGTGACAGTTGAGAGACTTTGATTATGATCCAGTAGACTCGTCCCTATACCGACAGTTGATTGGCTCATTGATGTATTTGGTGAATACATGGCTGGACATTTTATTTGTTGTGAACACATTGAGCCAGTTCTAGGTGGAACCTAGACATGAGCATTGGATAGTTGCAAAGCGCATTTTGAGATATCTTCGTGGGATGCTAAACTATTGTTTGAGATATGCCTCAAATAGTGATATACAACTGCATGGATTTACCATTTCAGATTTGGCAGGGAGTGAAGATGAGAGAAAGAGTACTTCTGGTGTATGTTTCAATTTGAGATCTGATGTGATATCATGGGCTAGCAGGAAACAAAAGTTTGTTGCACTCAACACTGCAGGAGCATAATATATTGCAGCTTGTGATGCTTGTACGGAAGCAGTATGGCTCCGTAAACTGGTTTCTGGACTATTTGATCAGGTGTTGGATTCGACTGTGATATATTGTGATAATTAGAGCTGTGTGAAGCTCCCAGAGAACCCAATGTTCCATGACAGGTCAAAGCATATTGATATCAAGTACTACTTTCTCCATGATAAAGTCCAGAGGAGATAAGTGACTCTCCAGTATATCTCCACTAATGAGCAAACAACTGATATTTTGACGAATCCTTTGTCCAATATAAAGTTTGCATACTTAAGGGACAATTTGAGACTTGTGGAGATTTATCCCTTGGTTGAGAGGGATGAGATGACTTCCTCGGTTGGGAGAGAGTGTTGATATGTGGCATCATGGATTGTCAGTGAGTTGTAGATCTGTATCATGCTAGTACAACTTAGAGATGCATACAACTTAGAGATGATGCATCATGCTATTACAAATTGGATATGATACAAATGGTTGGAGTTGTGGATGATATAGTGGCCTAAGGTGCATCGTGCTAGTACAATTTAGAGGTGGACATACAACTTATATATGATGTATTGACATCATGCTAGATATGTTCATGCTAATGCAACTTAGAGACGATGCTTATGAGTCACATCATGCTAGATATGGCCATGATAGTACAACTTAGATATGATGCATTGACATCATGTTAAATATGTCATGCTAGCACAACATAGAGATGACCATACAACTTAGAGGTGATGCAGATGGCTCGTGTCATGCTAGATATGATCATGCTAGTACAACTTAGATATGATGCATTAGCATCATGCTAGATATGCTCCTGCTAGTATAGCTTATATTCATGCTAGTACAACTTAGATATGATGCACCTGCATCATGCTAGTTATGTTCATGCTAGTATGTCTTAGAGATGATGTAGATGATACTCCAGATCATGCCAATACAACTTAGATATGATGCATTCACATCATACTAGTACGGCTTAGAGGTGATACAGTTGATGACATTGTTGATGCAGGATGATATCAGATGATATGTTTTGATTGTTGTGGAGATTGTATGTCTTTGAACATTAGTTGTATGCTACTGTGGTGGATGTGCTCCACTGGTAGTGATTGTGTGTCACTAGTTAGTAGATGTGTGCTACTAGGAGTGGTTGTGTACCACTAGACAATAGTTGTGTACTAATATGGATAGACATAATTGTGTTTTATTGGATGGAATTGTAACATCTATATGATACTATCTAATTGCCATGGAGACTACCACTAGTGTTGGAGATGATTGCTAGCTAGATGGATAGTGATGATGTTTCTCGTGGTTTTATTTGTGTGATCATGAGATAACCTGTGTGGCTATGATGATGCCACCAATAGAATGGTATGTTTGTGCTCAAGACCATTATCGTTACTACCTCCCTAGCTAGGAGGGAGTGTTGATGTTACGGTAGCCGCGAGAGGTATTAACGTCCATGTGTAACCTTTGTCTAGAATAGAATATTATGGAAGCAAGAGAAAACCTAAACAAATGTGTAAAAACCCTAGAAGACAAGTCAACTCATCAAAATAATTAATATTAAAGTATTAGCTTCTAAAAGGACAAGTCAACCTAGAGAAGTGACAAGAACCACTATAAATGAGAGATGATCTAGCTTATTTGTACTCAATCACCTCACTCACTCTCTCAAGTATGGTGCAAGTTTGGAGCTGTAGTTGCAAGGATGGAAGGTGGGTCTTCTGGGGTGTTTCTTGGTCTCTCTCTCTAGCGCCATCTAGCCTAAGATGTGTACCCTACCTTCTAGTATCTCTTGGTGGTATTCTTGGTGACATTCTTGGTGGTATTCTGATATTCTTGGTGGTATTCTTGGTAACTGCAACTACTATTGCTGCAACTGAGTATTGTTCTTGTTCTTTGGCTTTGGAATCTTTTGTATGGTGAGATATCTTTGGAGAAATATGTGCTCTCTTGGGTATCTGTTGGTTCTAGTGCTGCTTCGATAATCATTCTATCTAGCAAAGGTTATGGTGCTCAGGGGTGGCTGCGTGCATATGATTGGGTGAAAATAGTGATATTGTCTATGGTAAAACGAGCACATCGAATATTCTAATAGTGAATACTAATCGAATTGAGAAGAGTTGTTGGATGCAACCAAGTTTAGTTACAACATGCAAAAGAGTTTTGCAACAAGCTAAGTCTATTTGAGTTAGCAAATGGACAACAACCATTGACACCCCACATAGTTTTGCAAGGCTACTATGGGTGCAACCCATCAACCTTGGGGTTCATGAAGGGATGGAAAAATACATTAGAGATGGATTATGTTCAATTGATGAATGCAACAGAAAGGATGAAGTGTTTGGCATATCATGATAGGAGGGAGGCGAAGTTTCAAGCTAGCAACTTGGTCTTACTTAAGTTGGGAAAAGAGCAATTCAAGCCACCAAGTGGCATGTCTGGTTCTTTGCTGCAACCGTTTGAAGCAATGTTCAATGTACTTGAGAAGATTGGTGATGTCACTTGCATATTGGAGATGCCAGATCACATGAGAGCTCACCATCTGATTTTCCACATTAGTCAGTGAAATCCTTATAGGATTGATGAAGGAGATCCTAGAAGAGTTGCACCATCTTGAGCTCCTATGTTGATCGTAGACATGCCAGAGCTAGAAGTGGACAAGATACTTGCACATGGGACCACCCACTTCAATGAGAATTGAAGGTATGAGTATTTTGTTAGCTGGAAAGATAGACCTAAGGAGGATAGTAGTTGGAAAATGAAAGACATGTTGTGGCAATGTAAAGACAATATTTAAGAATTTGAGAAGTAGAATCTTGGAGACCTTAGACAAGTGTTGGTTGGTTGTTGTTGGGACAACAAGTTTAGTGGGGGAGGATGTAAGGCCTATGCCTATTAATGGAAGTGGGTGAAAAGGGTTGTTGCAAAAGGTTGTAGTGCTAGACATTTCCTACCTGATCAATGGTTGGAGTCATGAACCATTCCATGTTGTTTTTATACAAGTTGGGACATGTTAGGTGCACAAGATAGACATGTGGACCCAAGGGGATAAATGTCCCTAGTTATTGGAGTTACCTTGGATGCACTTGGGAACACTTGCCAATGCACTAGGTGTAGTTAAGTGCACGTGTTGGGCACACTTGTTGGATGTGGATGGTCAACAAACAAGGCACCAAAGGAAGCAAAGTTGACGAATAGCTCTTGGGTCCACCTTATAGTGAAGGGGCTTGTAAGTGCAAGGAAAATCTCATATAAAAGGAGAACACCTCAAAGATGCTAAGGCATATAGGAAACATTGGTCATTCAAACTACTCTAAAAGAGCTCTGCAATTTGTGCTAAGCTCAGAGTTGGCACAATAGGATGAATCACATTCACTGAGTGAGAAGAAGAAGAAGAAGAAAAGACATGTAGGAAGTAGGCCTATGGTTTCTTTAGGGACTGAATTGACATTTTTTGTAGGAAATTATGTCTTGTGTAACTGTAGATTGTAAATCAACCAGAGGCAATTGCCCACGCTTCTCTGTTGTACATTGTAACATTCTTCATATAGTAAAGTTAAGGAATCCACCTTGGGTGCTGCCTATACTTTTGTATTGTGGTTGCTTCACTTTGATAAATATTATGTTCATTGTTTTTCTTTGTATTAGCTTAGTATAAGTATTGTTGGGGTGTTTTAAGGCTACAATTGGTTGTGTTCCTATTATTGGGTAAATTTGGTTATGGTGGACTTAGTTGTGAATCTAACATGTTGTAGCTTAAGATGAAATTATAGACATAGTTTAAGTGAAGAGGCATATGCTGATTGTAGTAAGCGTAGATTGGTCAAACCACTATGGTTAAGGAAATGCAATGTTACATCGCTGAAAATGATGAAAATAAAATTTTCAG
>JASDQU010681938.1:32643-46420 GCA_032191745.1 Picea mariana
GCTTTCTTACTATTTTTGTAAAAGATTTCTCATTTTCTCTAATACACAACAATGTCCAAATCGAAATGAACATAAGATGAGACACACCACCATGTTGCTTCATGCGGATTGATTCTTTTAAACACTAGCGTTTTCCTTTGGGTATTTGGCTAAAGGAAATTAGTAGTTATGTGTAAGGTTTTCCCTTGTAAATAGCAACAGGTGCATTGCCTAGGTGGGCGTGTAGGGTTGTCATAGAAAGTTGCAATGTTATATGTTATATGTTTGATCAATGGATTGAGTGGTGAATCATTACATGTTGCCTTTATAAGAGTTGAGACACCTTGTGCACACGTTGAATGTGTGGATCGAAGACATTGAACGTCCCTTAGTCATTGGAGTTATCCTGGGCACACTTGGGTGCAATGCTAGGCGTCGATGGGCACACTTGTTGGACATGGAGGGTCGGTGAACAAGACACCAAAAGAAGTAAAATTGGTGGATGGCTCTTGGGTCCACCTTAAAATGAAGGCATTGCAAGTGCAAGGCAAGTCTCATATAAAAGAACATCTCAAAGGTGTTAAGACATGGAGGAAGCATTGGTTATTCACACTAATGGAAAAGAGCTATTTGGTTTGTGCTATGTTTAGGGTTGGCACAATAGGGTGAATTACATTGACTGAATGAGAAAAAAAATAAGACATGATCTATGGGAGGCATGCCTCCAGTTGCTTCAGGGGTTGGATTGACAGTTCTTGTAGACAATTGTGCCTTGTGTAATTGTAGGATGTAAATGAGTCGCAAGCAATTGGTCGCACTCCTCCGTTGTACATTGTAACATTCTTAATATAAATAAAGTTAAGGCATCCGCCTTGGGTGTCGCCTATACCTGTGTATTGTGGCTACTTACTTTGATGAATGTTATGTTTCTTGTGTTGCTTTGTGTTGGCTAAGTATTCAAATATTGGTCAAGTATTGATAGAATGTTTTAACGTTATGGGTGGATGTGTGCTTATTGTTGGATGAACTTGGTTATGTTGGACTTATTTGTGCATCTAACATATTATAGCTTAAGGAGAAGTTATGGGTAGACCTTAAGTGAAGAGGTATAGTTTGGTTGTAGTGAGTCAAGGTTGGTCAAGCTAATGTGGTTGATGCAAGGCAGTGCTGCACAACCAGAGATGAAGAAAAGAAAAATTTTGGGCAAGACTCTTAGGTCCAAGATAGGTGGTATCAGAGCTCAACTTCTCCAAAAAGTTGGTTTACTTTGTTGGATGCTCTTTGCCATGTTCCTGAAGGAAGAAGTAGGTTGGAAGGGTGGTTTGATCAGTTCAAGATAACTTTGCAATCATCTTTAGACAAGGAAGTTTATTGGGAGGCATATATGCTCGTTGAGACAACATCTAGTAACACAAATGTTGAAGCAACCTCTCTTTATGTAATGGTCCAGAATAGTCCCAACAATGGTTAGAGACTGGATGAAGGGGAAGGACGATATTGAGTTGTTGTTGCAGGCTATGGTTAGTTTAGGAGCAGCTTGGTTGAGTGTCCTTGCACCTTGGAGTGAATTTTAACCAAGTTAATATGCATGCAACAAACATATAGGACACACTTTGAAGTGGCTTGGGTTCAAGTGCAGTTGGGCCTAAGCGTTCACCCATAGATATTATGAAGATGGCATTGTATGGTACCCATTGGAAAGACACTTTAGGGAGGTAAAAATCTTGTTTCTTCTTGTTGATGGTCATTTCCTTTAACAATTTGTGCACTACATGCTTTTGTGGCAAATGGAAGGGAAAATCCATTCTTGAAGGAGTCTTTGTAGTAGATAGGTGCATTGGTTGGAAACTAAGGGAAAAATCTCAATCATCTTTGTTATGTGGATATTGTTCAATGGTCCAAGGATAGTGTAGGGGTTGGTGGATTCTAGTGCCTCGCACAACTTATTGAAGGAGAGTTGGTAAGTGAATTCAGACTTAGAGTTGGATTTTGTAGTGCTTCAATTAAGGCTGTCAATTCTAAGGCTAAGGCATCACCTGGGGTTGCATCTGTAGTTCACCTATAGTTGGAAAAATGGAAGGGTTGCGCAAAGTTTATATTATTGCAAATGGATGACTTTCAAATCATTATTGGTCGGGAACACAAACAATTCTCCTACCATTTGTGGACAAATTGGTCATGCTCGATGGATGGAAGACTTGTGTAACAAGAAGTCAGATTGAAAGGTGCAAATTGTCTCAACATTGAGCTTGAAGAGGGCAACCATGCACCCAAAGTCTTACGTTTTTGTAGCAGTTATTAGAGAAGTGGATGAGGATGGAGTGGGGATGCCTATTTCACCAACACTTCCCAATGTGTTGGACAAGTTTGCAAATTTGATCCTTGATTCTTTGCCTAAAGTGCTCCTTCCTAGGCATACCACTGACCATCGTATTGACTTTAAACTAGAGTTGCAACCTCCAATTGGGGATTCCTATCAACTTTATGGACCTCAGTTGGAAGAGTTGAAGTAGCAGTGAATTGAACTCATTGGTGTTGGCTTCTTCCGATCTTTTAGGTACCTGTATGGTGCACTAGTGTTCTTCCAAAAGAAGGACCAACTAGAATTGAGGATTTTCTTGGAATCTCATGCATTGAACATGCAAACCATCAAAAATTGCTACCTCTTACCTTTGGAAACATATTTCTTTGACAAGTTTGCTAAGGCTAAGTTTTTCTCAAAGTTGGACTTAAGGTAGGGATACTACCAAGTAAAGAGTGTAGAAAGAGATATGATAGTTTTGAATTTTTTGTTATGCCTTCTAGGTTGTGCAATGCTCCAACGACCTTTTTCACCTTGATTAATGATTTGTTTAGATCGTTCTTGGACAATTTATTGGTTTTTTACTTAGATGACATTGTGGTGTTCAATGAGAATGTGGAAGACCATAAGAGGCATTTGATAAAATTATTTGAGGCACTGAGCAAAAATTAGTGGTACTTGAAGAAGTCCAAGTGTATCTTTAGGTAGATTGAAATCCCATTCTTGGTGCATTGGATCAGACAAGGATGCATCCACATGGATTTTGCGAAGATCAGGGTTAAGGATTGGGAGGAACCGAGAACAGTTCATGAGGTAAGAAGTTTCCTTTGTTTGGCTAACTACTACCATAGATTTATTAAATGCTACTCTAAGATGTCAACACCACTTAATGACTTCTTGAAGAAGAACAAACCATGAAATTGGATGGAGAAGTACAAGGCAACATTGTGTGAACTAAAGCACACACTTGTGTCAACACCTATGTTGAAGCTACTAGACTTTGAATAGTGATTTGAAGTTTAGATAGACATTTCATATTTTTTATTGGCATAGTTTTCTCATAGGAAGGTTATCTAATGGCCTATGGGAGTAGAAAGCTACAAGATCATGAATGGAAGTACCCCATCCATGAGAAATAGATGATTGCAACTGTACTTTGCCTACAAGCATGGACTCGCTACTTGTTAGGAAAACTTTTCGTTGTGAAGATGGAGAATCAAAAAGTTACTTTACCACCCAACCGAAGTTGTTACCTAAACATGCATAATGGAAACACTTCTTGGCAAAGTTTGACATGACCATTGAGTACCAACCATGCAAGTTGAACACAACAATAGATTCCTTGAGTACGAAAGCACAACTTGTAGCCTTAGAGGAGGATGAGTTGTTGATGCCCATGGGCACTTAAGCATGAGTTTTCACAAATTTGCAAGAAAATATCCAAGAGGGATTGCAGAAGTATCTTATGGCTTTGAACATCATGAAATAGGGGAAGGAGGGAAAAACAAGGAAGCTTTGGATGGACAGTGAATTTGTGTACTTTAGTTATCACATATATGTTACTAAGTCATCTAACTTTTGGAAGGAACTCTGGAAGGAGTGTTATGATTTGTTTTGGGCAAGCCACCGAGGACAACAAAGGACAATAACATTGTTGGAATGAGGCTACTATTGGGAATGTATGAGACAAGGCGTGGAAGAATACATCTACACTTGTGTAGTCTGTCAACAAGACAATGTAGACTCCCAAAATGTAGGTTGGTCCACTACAACCTTTATTCGTGCCAAAGAGATCTCAAGCAAGTGTCTCTATGGACTTTATCACTCAAATTCTAGTTTTGCAAGGGTATGATAAGATTGTGGTAGTTGTTCACTGATTTTCCAAGAATGCAGTCTTCATACTAAGAAAGGTGCCTTGTATAACAAAAGAAGTTGCAAAGTTGTTTTGGAAGAATGTTGTGAAGTAGTGGAGTCTCCCATTGAGAATTATGTCAAATAAGAGCGCAAGGTTCATGGGGTGGTTTTGGATAGTTGTTCAGGCTTATTGGAACTAGGTCGTTGATGAGTTCAATCTATCATCCATAGAATGATGCATAAACATAATGTATCAATCTCCTTTTGGAGGATTACATAAGGCATTTTTTTTGTGAATGTTGACATTACGATAATTGCGGGGGGTATTAACCTCCATGTGTAACCTTTGGCTAGAATAGAATATTTCAGAAGCAAGAGAAAACCTAAAAAAATGTGTAAAAACCTTAGAAGACAAGTCGACTCAGTAAAATAATTAATATTAAAGTATTAGCTTCTAAAAGGACAAGTTGGCCCAGACAAGTGACAAGAACCACTATAAATAAGAGATTATCTAGCTCATTTGTACTCTCTCAAGTATGGCACAAGTTTGGAGCTGCAGCTGCAAGGATGGAAGGTGGATATTTTGCGGCGTTTCTTGGTCTCTCTCTCTAGTGCCATCTAGCTTAAGATGTGTGCCCTACCTTATACTATCTCTTGGTGGTATTCTTAGTGACATTCTTGGTGGTATTCTGATATTGCTGGTGGTATTCTTGGTAATTGCAACTCCAACTGCTGCAGCTGAGTTTTTTTCTTGTTCTGTGGCTTTGGGATCTTCTGTATGGTGATATATCTTTGGAGAAAGATGCGCTCTCTTGGTTATCTATTGGTTCTAGTGCTACTTCTGGAATCATTCTATATAGCAAAGGTTATGGTGCTCGGGGGTGGCTACGTGCCTATGGTTGGGTGACAATAGTGATATTGTCTATGGTAAAATGAGAACATCGAATATTCTAACATCTTATGGGCCCACACCACCTTCAGGGCAGTCTAACCATTGGAAGATAGAGTGGAAGTTCTCTATTAAGCTCGTTGTGGCACCAGTTGCAGTTGCAACTAGGGTTTCTGATCTTACAGCTGCAACAAACCCTAAGCCAACTCTTTGGGCACCTTAAGTGAAGCGTTGGACCTAAGTTTTGGATATTCTAGGGCGACTTAGCCTAGCGCACCTCTTGGTACTCTCAGCCAGCAAAAATGTCAAGTTTGAGTTTTTTGGTCAAAGTCAAAGGTTAACTCGTCAAATTCAAAGTCAAAGGTTGACTTTTGGTCAAAGTTGATTTTGTGGTCAAAATTGAAATTTCAGAGTTTCCATCTTGTTCTAATAATTGAACCTTTTTTATTCAGTTTCTAACCTCTTCTTGTTAAGATGGTATCTAGTTCAAAACAGAAGACAAGCTAAACTATGTTGCAAATTTCAAAGGTATGCACTTCTATATGTTTTTCATGTTTATCATCCAACAAAGCATGAGTGTATTTTGTAGGGAATGTACAAGAGACCTTGTCCACGCAGTGATATTGGATTCAGTACATTCATAGGAACAAGAAGTTGAGGCTCCATGTTCCAGGTTTGATTGATCAAATTGTTAAGTTCAATTTGCACAATTCAAGTTTGATATTTGCCATAGTACAAGTAAATACTATAGTTGAAACAACAATATTTGAAGGGTTCTATTACTGTTAGGCATACTTGGTTGTATGTAAGTACTATTGATGTATATGCGTATTGCACTTGTTTGCAAAATAAACTAACATCTCCTCTAGGAGATATTTCTTGTTCCTGGGCAGGTCACCTTGGTAATTCTATGATCCTTGTTACCATAGATATATTCTTATGAAAATTCTATTGGAAATACTTTTTCTCTTGTTGTTCTTGTTCTGGGAAGGTTACAGATAATATCTCTGAGAATGAGCTACAATGACAGTTGCAAACATGGAGAAGATGACTCCATCAAGTGGAGAGGTAGGTGATCTCACCAAGTACCAATTCTAAAGGAAGTGTGTAAAGAAAAATAAGTTTTGGACATTGTTCACTCAGATGTGTGTGGACCAATATCAACCTCCTCACTAAGCAAGAGAGTACACCTCATATGATTTCAATACATTCTACAAAGAGTTCGGGATTAGGAGGGAGCTCACTACTCCCTACGATCCTCAACAAAATGGTGTAGCAGAAAGAAAGAACTGATCCATTGAAGAATCTATCAAGGCAGTGATTAATGACCAAAATCTATCCATATTTCTATGGGGAGAAGAAACTATGGAAACTGTATATGTTCAGAATAGAAGTCCTCATCATATATTAAAGAACATGAATCTAGAAGAATCTTTCTCCGAAAAGAAGCAAAGTGTTGAACACTTGAGGATCTTTGGCTATCAGTCAAGAAAAAAGAATGGAAGGGAGCTATGATGGAAGAATATCAATCCATCATGAAAAATGATGTATAATAAATTGTGCCTAGACCTGAAGGAAAGTCTATAAATGGGTTTCCAAGATAAAGCATGCAGTAGATGGGAGTATCAATAAATACAAGGCAAGATTTGTGGCTAGAGGGTTCTCCCAGTAGGAGGGAGAAGACTATGATGAGACATTTGCTCTAGTTTCTAGATATACCTCTATTAGAGCCATCGTATCTCTTACAACATCCATGGGTTGGATTTTACATGAGATGGATGTAAAGACCACTTTTCTCAATGGAGTAATTGAGGAATAAGTATACATAGAGAAACCTCAATGTTTTGAGGTACACCCGAGAGAAACCCATGTCTGAAGATGACCTTGTATGGACTCAAGCAAGCTACAAGATCTTGGTATGCACGAATTGACAATGAATTGACGAGACTTGGATTTTCCAAGAGTTATGTTGATCCATATCCTTATTACAAGGTTTTGAATGATGCATATATGATCCGAGTATTATATGGTGATTTGTTTCCGACAGGTGCAGAGCCTCTCATTATTCAATGTAAGAGGGATTTAGTCTCTAAATTCAATATGAAGGATCTTGGTCTCATGCATTACTATTTGGGACTAGAAGTATAACAGAAGAGTGGTGAAATATTCTTTGGGCAAGGGAAGTATGTTGTAAATATTGTTTGGAAGTTTGGGATGATGGATTGCAAATCCATGGCAACTCCCATGGTGACAGTTGAGAGACTTTGATTCTGATCCAGTAGACTCGTCCCTGTACCGACAATTGATTGGCTCATTGATGTATTTGGTGAATACATGGCTGGACATTTTATTTGTTGTGAACACGTTGAGCCAGTTCCAGGTGGAACTTAGACATGAGCATTGGATAGTTGCAAAGTGCATTTTGAGATATCTTCATGGGATGCTAAACTATTGTTTGAGATATGCCTCAAATAGTGATATACAACTGCATGGATTTACCGATTCAGATTTGGTAGGGAGTGAAGATGAGAGAAAGAGTACTTCTGGTGTATGTTTCAATTTGAGATCTGATATGATATCATGGGCTAGCAGGAAACAAAAGTTTGTTGCACTCAGCACTGCAAGAGCATAATATATTGCAGCTTGTGATGCTTGTACGGAAGAAGTATGGCTCTGTAAATTGGTTTCTGGACTATTTGATCAGGTGTTGGATTTGACTATGATATATTGTGATATATTGTGATAATTAGAGCTGTGTGAAGCTCTCAGAGAACCCAGTGTTCCATGACAGGTCAAAGCACATTGATATCAAGTACTACTTTCTCCGTGATAAAGTCCAGAGGAGAGAAGTGACTCTCCAGTATATCTCCACTAATGAGCAAACAACTGATATTTTGACAAATCCTTTGTCCAAGATAAAGTTTGCAGACTTAAGGGACAATTTGAGACTTGTGGAGATTTATCCCTTGGTTGAGAGGGATGAGATGACTTCCTCGGTTGGGAGAGAGTGTTGATATGTGGCATCATGGATTGTCAGTGAGTTGCAGATCTGTATCATGCTAGTACAACTTAGAGATGCATACAACTTAGAGATGATGCATCATGCTATTACAAATTGGATATGATACAAATGGTTGGAGTTGTGGATGATATAGTGGCCTAAGGTGCATTGTGCTAGTACAACTTAGAGGTGGACATACAACTTATATATGATGTATTGACATCATGCTATATATGTTCATGCTAATACAACTTAGAGACGATGCTTATGAGTCACATCATGCTAGATATGGCCATGATAGTACAACTTAGATATGATGCATTGACATCATGTTAAATATGTCATGCTAGCACAACATAGAGATGGCCATACAACTTAGAGGTGATGCAGATGGCTCGTGTCATGCTAGATATGATCATGCTAGTACAACTTAGATATGATGCATTGGCATCATGCTAGATATGCTCCTGCTAGTATAGCTTAGAGATGATCATATAGCTTATAGGGGACACAGAGAGGCACTGTTCTACATCATGCGAGTACAACTTAGGTATGACATGCAACTTAGATATGATGCACCTGCATCATGCTAGTTATGTTCATGCTAGTATGTCTTAGAGATGATGTAGATGATACTCCGGATCATGCCAATACAACTTAGATATGATGCATTCACATCATGCTAGTACGGCTTAGAGGTGATACAATTGATGACATTGTTGATGCAGGATGATATCAGATGATATGTTTTGATTGTTGTGGAGATTGTATGTCTTTGAACATTAGTTGTATGCTACTGTGGTGGATGTGCTCCACTGGTAGTGATTGTGTGTCACTGGTTAGTAGATGTGTGCTACTAGGAGTGGTTGTGTACCACTAGACAATAGTTGTGTACTAATATGGATAGACATAATTGTATTTTATTGGATGGAATTGTAACATCTATATGATACTATCTGATTGCCATGGAGACTACCACTAGTGTTGGAGATGATTGCTAGCTAGATGGATAGTGATGATGTTGCTCGTGGTTTGATTTGTGTGATCATGAGATAACCTGTGTGGCTATGATGATGCCACCAACAGAATGGTATGTTTGTGCTCAAGACCATTATCGTTACTTCCTCCCTAGCTAGGAGGGAGTGTTGATGTTACGGTAGCCGCGAGAGGTATTAACCTCCATGTGTAACCTTTGTCTAGAATAGAATATTATGGAAGCAAGAGAAAACCTAAACAAATGTGTAAAAACCTTAGAAGACAAGTCGGCTCAGCAAAATAATTAATATTAAAGTATTAGCTTCTAAAAGGACAAGTCAGCCCAGACAAGTGACAAGAACCACTATAAATAAGAGATGATCTAGCTTATTTGTACTCACGCACCTCACTCACTCTCTCAAGTATGGTGCAAGTTTGGAGCTATAGCTGCAAGGATGGAAGGTGGGTCTTCTGGGGTGTTTCTTGGTCTCTCTCTCTAGCGCCATCTAGCCTAAGATGTGTACCCTACCTTCTAGTATCTCTTGGTGGTATTCTTGGTGACATTCTTGGTGGTATTCTTGGTAACTGCAACTACTATTGCCGCAACTGAGTATTGTCCTTGTTCTTTGGCTTTGGGATCTTCTGTATGGTGAGATATCTTTGGAGAAATATGTGCTCTCTTGGTTATTTGTTGGTTCTAGTGCTACTTCGATAATCATTCTATCTAGCAAAGGTTATGGTGCTCGGGGGTGGATGCATGCATATGATTGGGTGAAAATAGTGATATTGTTTATGGTAAAACGAGCACATCGAATATTCTAACAGTGAATACTAATCGAACTGAGAAGAGTTGTTGGATGCAACCAAGTTTAGTTACAACATGCAAAAGAGTTTTGCAACAAGCTAAGTCTATTTGAGTTAGCAAATGGACAACAACCATTGACACCCCACATAGTTTTGTAAGGCTACTATGGGTGCAACCCATCAACCTTGGGGTTCATGAAGGGATGGAAAAATATATTAGAGATGGATTATGTTCAATTGATGAATGCAACAGAAAGGATGAAGTGTTGGGCATATCATGATAGGAGGGAGGCGAAGTTTCAAGCTAGCAACTCGGTCTTACTTAAGTTGGGAAAAGAGAAATTCAAGCCACCAAGTGGCATGTCTGGTTCTTTGTTGCAACTGTTTGAAGCAATGCTCAATGTACTTGAGAAGATTGGTGATGTCACTTGCATATTGGAGATGCTAGATCACATGAGAGCTCACCATCTGATTTTCCACATTAGTCAGTGAAATCCTTATAGGATTGATGAAGGAGATCCTAGAAGAGTTGCACCATCTTGAGCTCTTATGTTGCTCGTAGACATGCCAGGGCTAGAAGTGGACAAGATACTTGCACATAGGACCACCCACTTCAATGAGAATTGAAGGTATGAGTATTTTGTTAGCTGGAAATATAGACCTAAGGAGGATGGTAGTTGGAAAATGAAAGACATGTTGTGGCAATGTAAAGACAATATTTAAGAATTTGAGAAGTAGAATCTTGGAGAACATAGATAAGTGTTGGTTGGTTGTTGTTGGGACAACAAGTTTAGTGGGGGAGGATGTAAGGCCTATGCCTATTAATGGAAGTGGGTGAAAAGGGTTGTTGCAAAAGGTTGCAGTGCTAGACATTTCCTAACTAATCAATGGTTGGAGTCATGAACCATTCCATGTTGTTTTTATACAAGTTGGGACATGTTAGGTGCACAAGCTAGACATGTGGACCCAAGGGGATAAATGTCCCTAGTTATTGGAGTTACCTTGGATGCACTTGGGAACACTTGCCAATGCACTAGGTGTAGTTAAGTGCACGTGTTGGTCACACTTGTTGGATGTGGATGGTCAACAAACAAGGCACCAAAGGAAGCAAAGTTGACGAATAGCTCTTGGGTCCACCTTATAGTGAAGGGGCTTGTAAGTGCAAGGAAAATCTCATATAAAAGGAGAACACCTCAAAGATGCTAAGGCATATAGGAAACATTGGTCATTCAAACTACTCTAAACGAGCTCTGCAATTTGTGCTAAGCTCAGAGTTGGCACAATAGGACAAATCACATTCATTGAGTGAGAAGAAGAAGAAGAAGAAAAGACATGTAGGAAGTAGGCCTATGGTTTCTTTAGGGACTGGATTGACATGTTTTGTAGGAAATCATGTCTTGTGTAACTGTAGATTGTAAATCAGCCAGAGGCAATTGCCCACGCTTCTCTGTTGTACATTGTAACATTCTTCATATAGTAAAGTTAAGGAATCCACCTTGGGTGCTGCCTATACTTTTGTATTGTGGTTGCTTCACTTTGATAAATGTTATGTTCATTGTTTTTCTTTGTATTAGCTAAGTATTGAAATATTAGCTAAGTATAAGTATTGTTGGGGTGTTTTAAGGCTACAATTGGTTGTGTTCCTATTATTGGGTAAATTTGGTTATGTTGGACTTAGTTGTGAATCTAACATGTTGTAGCTTAAGATGAAATTATAGACATAGTTTAAGTGAAGAGGCATAGGCTGATTGTAGTAAACGTAGATTGGTCAAACCACTATGATTAAGGAAATGCAATGTTGCATTGTTGGAAATGATGAAAATAAAATTTTCAGGCAAGACCCTTAAGTTTGTAACACTATGTTTTTGGTAGGTAAAATCTTAGCAGTATATATATAATTTTATTTTTATGACTATTTTCTGAGTTAATATATTTGCTATTAATAAATTATTAAGGAGTTATGAATCCTAACCTTGCATTAAGTGATAATGGAGAGTTATAAACTCTAGTTTTATAAGAAGTAATTAGTGAGGAGATATGAATTTGACTTCACATTAAATGTTTAATGTAAGGCTTATAAGCTCTATTTTAATATTGGAGGAGAGATTAATACAAACCTTAACTTCACACTTATGAAAGGAGTTATGGAAAACCATACTCTCTATTGATTCATGGGAGATATATATCTTAGCTTTTCCTTAATTTATTATATATTAATTTTACTTAATATTAAATGATTAATGGAGAGATATAAATTCTAATTTTAAAAGAAGGCTAAACATTTTATTAATTTGATTTTTTTTTAATTTAATGTATGAGAATTCAACATGCAATTTTTGTTAAAATTGTAATTTTGGAATTTGATGAAATTGTTATTTTTGATGTAAAAATGGATTCAATACTTTTTAATACACAATGTAATTATATTGCGGAATGTTAACATTTGATATTTACAATTCTATCAATCCAAAATATTTTTTTGTGAGATTTTAGGCTAAAAATACTAATTTTCCTTCTCATTATTTTGAATAAACAGAAAAATGTCAATTTGTAAAACATTTATACTACAATATAACTTTACATTGATGTATTATAAATATTTATTTTAGTACGAGGGAAAATATTTGGACTCTACACCTTTCTTTACAAAAAGATTTCTCCACTTAATTTTATAGTTGATATTAAGTTTTTTTTTTAAGATCCAAAAGAATCAATAATTAATCGAAATTATTTAGAAACTAGTTAAGTTCAAATCCTGCTTGCTACAAACATTAAGTTAAGTGTAACAACCCACAAGCCACATTTAACCCTAAGAAAAAAGAAACTCAACCTAAAATCAAAACATCTCAAATGAGAACACCCACCTTTTAACTAGGACACAATAGACAAATATTTTATTAAAAATATTAAATTAATAAATATTTTTTTAATCAACCAAAAGCACATATTTTATTAAAAATATTAAATTAATAAATATTTTTTTAATCAACCAAAAAACACTTTAATATTTTGTAGTGACACTAATAATTAAAATAAATAACTCCAAGAGAAACTTTTAACTAGGACACAATAGACCAATATTTTATTAAAAATATTAAATTAATAAATATTTTTTTAATCAACCAAAAACACATATTTTATTAAAAATATTAAAATAAATAACTCCAAGAGAAACTTTTAACTAGGACACAATAGACCAATATTTTATTAAAAATATCAAATTAATAAATATTTTTTTAATCAACCCAAAACACATATTTTATTAAAAATATTAAATTAATAGATATTTTTTAATCAACCAAAAAACACTTTAATATTTTGTAGTGACACTAATCATTAAAATAAATAACTCCAAGAAAAACTTGTAAAGAACAAAACTACATTATGACAAAAAAATAAATAAATTATAAATTGAAATATGATGTGTGGATGAAGAGGACGTGGGAAACACGTTTAGATTTAGATGATGGTGAAGGAATTGTGAAATTTAGTTTCATCTATTACATTKCTACCACAATTTGGTGCTAAAAAGTTCATCACCCTCATACARAAGGGTCAARTTAATGGAAAGTAGGTTCCATGTAACATTTAATCAAAAGCTTTGTCAAATTTATGGACTAGATCCTTAGCAAAATCCCTTGTCCACAAATATCAACCAAGTTTTGGTAGGTTACTAACTTTGACATATTTCTATCCTTTCCGTGAGTTACTTCAAAGGAAATTACAACCACAAACATAATCAACCTACCAACGAAGTGAATGATTTAATATGTTAAGAGGTAAATGAGACTAAGAAGCAAATTAAGTTAGTACAAGGAAATAGACTTGCAAGCGAAATGAGTTAGGATGTGAAGGACTTTTTCAAGGTTAATAACAACATTTTTAATATTAAAAATAGGAACTTTCCACTATCGAATTGATATAAACCATAATGCTCCAAAAGCCAATCAAATGCTAGACTTGGGGATTATAT
>JASDQU010681938.1:55232-68204 GCA_032191745.1 Picea mariana
AAAAAAATAAATAACTAAAGAAAAAATAAAATTGGTGTTACTGGTAGCACCACTTTTTGAAATGGGGGTAAAAAAACCATTAAATACAACCTCTAAAAATGAAAACTCTAGAAGGTTCTCTACAAGTACGTAACAACGATAATGCACCAAAGGTACCAAAAGGTCCAATTCAAGGTCAAATACTCACAAAAGAGAATCTGAAAAAGGGTCTCATATTTTCAATGTGTTGTGGGATCCATGGGAGTTTTGATGCCCTACAAATATTTGACAACATCTCACATGGAGGTGAAATCATGGGCCTTAGAGGTGGAATAATGGTCAAAAGTATCCCTATCAAGTACAAGAGTTAATATTAGGTGAGATGAATCAAAGACACTACCAAGGGAGATGGAGTTACATGGATTGATGGTGGAGCATTTAGGCCCATCAAGGAATTCAAAAGCGGAAACTAAGTGGAGGCTATCTCTAGGTCTAGTGAAAGAATTATTCATCGTCAAAGAAGAATGTAATGAAGGAGGCAATTGTACTATTGCAAATGTGGAGAGATATTGGTGTGGATTTACCTAAGGGTGAGTTGACCTATCCAAACTCCAAGACAAAGTGGTGAGGAGGTGGTTATAGAGCCATTAGCTTTCTTGGTCGATTTTGTGCAAACCATGGAAATGGACACATAATTTATTGGCTCAATGTGAGCAACAATAGGTGGCATTATATCAGGTGTTGGATGTGGTGGGGGATCATAGTGTGCAAGTTGATCAATCGTGATGATGTATCCTTCATAAAGGAATTTCATGAAGTGGAAGAGTTAAGACACCACAATATTCATGACATGGACATAATCATTCCCAAGGAGGATATTGTATCCCACTAGACTAGTCATAACTGTGACATTAATGTAGACAATCATAGTTCATATAGAAAACATAATTCCTCCTGGGTTACAAGGTCTCAAAAATCATTTTTTCATGGAATGAGAGTGGAAGAGATGAGGTGATGACAAGTAGATAAGGACATGGTAACAAGAGGAGGCCCCTTTGTACACTAAACATCGATGAATATAGAAGGGTATAATGGTTCTCCTCATATCAACCCATATTTACAATGGGGTGGAAGATTGAAGACAAACTTCAATATTCTTGTCCCAATCAAAAGTGATGGTCTGATAATTCAAAGGGGTTCTCATTTGCATTATACTTATCAAGAGAAGGCTTGGTGAATAAAATTTCACTAGAGTGAAATGAGTTCCTCTTGGTCTTAATCAATTTGTCCTAGTAGTGAAGTATATATATTGGGAGGGTGGGTAACTACTGAGGTCAAAATTGATTGAGCCTTGCTTATTGAAACAATGGGTTCATGTTGTGGGAGGAAATTATGTGAGGTAGTGATAGGGGAATCACTAAGTTTATTGCAATGAGTGCACACTAAATGAAGGCTTGGACGAGTCCTAGGAGGTTAGGGCATTAATGGTAGGGTGATTGTACAACTTTCAAATGACATAAGGGTGATAAGTGCAAAAATGACTGTTTCATTTTTTCTTGGTTTTAACTTGGTTGTGGTGTGGATTGTGAATGCCCTTAGTATTATTATCATTTCCTTGATGTCATTGATACTTATAGCATGTGTTCCTATTCTTACTCCCATGAACAATATTGGACAAACAATTTGGATTTGATGGGGGACCTAATTTTGGAAGAAATAGGAATAAGAGAGTGAAAACAATTTAAAATGTAAGGAATGTGAATGTGTGTTCTCAACATTATTTATGAGGCCCATCGCAGGATGGGGGTTTGAGGGTTGTGCCCCCATAATTTTTTTTTTCCAATATGGGTCTCAAAGCCATGTCCCCAAAGGTAAAAAGTGCTCAGGTGATGAGCAATGTGGTTTTGGTGGCAAGTTCCAAAATGGTGAAACAACAAGAACACTTCTAGGACACTATCAAGGATCAAACAAATTAAAATGGCTAAAGAGGGCCTTCAAATTGAGCTTTCCATTGGGGGTGATGAAATTTGCAAGGGGCATACCCAAGTGAAGGTTGAATGAGACAATTGTAATGACCTAACCCAAGGTGATAAAATCCAAAGAAAAATGCAATGTCCATCTCAAGCAGTACTCACAACCTCATACAAAAATCACCTATGCAAAAATCTTAGGATTGGCCACCAAGTTACCTCTTCAAAATGAATGATCAAGTGGAACAATTGTAACTCAAGTATACATCTTGGGCAGGGACATATGGGATGAATCCCATGAATGAAATCCTAAGAGAAAGGCATCACTTTGAGTAATGTTCCTACCTAAATCAAGTCCCCTAATATGTGTCCATATTCCACTGCATAAGTGTGAGGAGGGAAGTAAAACATTACTCATCTTGACCTATATCTTTATGCATGTGTGAAATGGCTTCTGCTTTCCAAGAGAGCATTCCTCATTAATAAACGGATTATGTTCAATGTCATAAAATTCTAGTTTGAAACACATAGTGGCATTGGAATTTTGTCCTCACAATCCTATTTCCAAGGTCCAAAACTATGCTAAATGTGAAAAATTTCTAATCAAATGTAACATACCCAACCACCAGCTGGTTGGATGCACTACTTCAAATCACACTTCAAGAATTGATTTCAAATTATGATAACAATTAATTAATAAATAATCATGAAATAAATGCAATAACCACACATGCAATAATCAAGATTCATGCTAGAAATAAAAAGAATGCTTAATCATGCCATGCACAACAATAACGAGCAGGCAAACATATTAAAAAATACATATCTCAGAGATAATAATTAATACACAGTGGAAATAAATATACAAGAAGAGAAACAAATGACAAAGAGCACTTATCTTTAATAAAACCAATCACCAACTGGCTGTAGATCAAGGATGTTCCACCCAACCTTAGACAATGTTGTTCCAAGTCTCAACAACAAGTCACCTCCAAGCCAAGGCTATGAATCCACAACAATGGGCTGCAAAGCGACACTCAACTTCCTATTTACCATTCAACACTCAATCTCTCACAAGTCTCTCAACACACAACCATCCAAAGTACCCAACTCTCTTCTCTCCAGCCTGCACCACGCAAAGACAATGAACCCCTTTCATTGCCACACAGTCCCTCAGGACATCCACTTCTTTCCAAGGATCCTGTGCATTTGGTCAAGAATATCCATGATGGGACTCTCAGGATTTGTAGCTATGAGAAAGGTTTAGCACATGCCAATGCATCTCAAGCATACATGCAATGATTCATGGCTTGAATACACCGATAATTACTACAACCATAAAAACAATGGCTTCTTTCCTCAACAATTTGTTCCCATGTCCAAAATCAAGAATAAGAATGAATGGGGAATAATGATTGAAGAACCAAATGAAAGAGTGAAGAAGAACCCCCAAACAACCCAAAAGATGGGTTTATATATTTACTTGGGAATCAAGAACCAAATGGACTTTCCCCGAGAAGCTCATGTAACCACTTTTTTCAATTAAAACCAATATGGGTAAATAAAATACAATAAAAATATTTAGCCCCTTTATTCCCCTCTATCGTGGAATCATAACCTATTATAACTCTTTTCCTTGTCTATCTTGCAGTCAACAATGTATTTTATTATTTACAATGTTCAAAGTATTACATTTCCTAGGTACTTTGACCTCTTTTAATTGTTTGGGCACTCCGACCTTTCATCAAATAAACAAAATATATTATTAATACAGGGGCTCAAAATCAGGGTATTACATTCCCCTCCCCCTTATTTTGGCACTATCCTCAGTGCATATACAAAAACAAAATCAAAATTTCAAAATTATTCAAAAAGTCACGGGTACTCTGCCCGCATGACATTGGTACTCTTCTCCCAAGTAACATGCTTAGGACCATATCATGTTTGCTGAACTTTTACCAGTTCTATGACTCAATTTTAGAACATTTTTACTTTTATGTCCAATATGTGCACCGACTAGATCTGGAAGTCTCCTTTTGGATCCACCTAAATCAAATTCCAATTAATAACATGGTTAGGATCATGTACATATGTTTTTAGCAAAGAGACATGAAATACATTATGCACATTCATGGAAGCAAGAAATGCAAGCATGTATGCAACTAGCCTTATTCTATTTAATATCTCAAATGTACCACACAATCTAGCTACTAGATTCAATGTACAACTACCCAACTTCAATGAGCTCTTCTTGGGTTTCACTTTCAAAAGCACATGCTCTCCCACTTTAAATTATCTAGCTGTCCTGTTATTATCTACATAACTCTTCAGTCTATCTTGTGCTACTTTCAAATTCTTCTTAATTTTAACCATCTGGTCTTCCATATACTTGAACAATTTTGGCCCAAGTACTACTCTATATATTGGGTTGTCCCAATTCACTAGAGTATCACATTTTATACAATACAAAGATTCAAAAGGGCTCATCTTCAATGAATCTTTATACCCATTATTATATGTAAAATCAACCAAATGTAAGTAATATTCCCACTTAGATGACTTATCCATTATGTACATTCTCAACATGTCCTTGATCACTTGGTTGACTCTCTCAATTTTCCCATTTAACTATGGATGGTATGTTGTGCTAAAGTTTAGATTTGTACCAAATCCTTTAAATAATCCTCTCTAGAAATTTGAAGTAAACTTGGTATCTCTGTCTGAGACAATTGCCTTAGGTATCCCATGCAACCTAGCAATTTCCCTCATATAAATTTCTGCAATGTTAGATGATGTATGAGTCATATTTAAGGGAA
Source organism: Picea mariana (assembly GCA_032191745.1). Classification (NCBI taxonomy): domain Eukaryota; kingdom Viridiplantae; phylum Streptophyta; class Pinopsida; order Pinales; family Pinaceae; genus Picea; species Picea mariana. Next base: position 59,998 of record JASDQU010681938.1, read on the forward strand.
CAAAATGAGTTGTCTTTGTCAATTTATCAACAACTACCACTATTGAATCATGTTGCCTTGTTTTCCTAGGAAACTTGGTTATAAAATCAATGGTTACCACTTCCCATTTCTTCTCTTGAATTGACAATGGTTGTAGCAAACCCACTCGGTGTCTATGCCCAGCTTTCACTTTCTGACATTCCATACATCTATCGATATAATTAGCAACATCCCTCTTAATTATAGGCCAAAAGAATTGGATTCTTATTGTTGCAATTATTTTCTAGTAACCGGGATGTCCGACATATGGAACATTATGCATTTATTTTAATACCAAATTCCTAAGTTAGTTGGAACTAGGAACATAAATCATATTCTTATACATAAGTAATCCACCTTCCTTATTCCCATACTCTTTAATTTTTTGTTGTACATTTTCCTGATGTAAACTTTCTTTTACCTATAGGTAATGTTGATATATAACAACAACATCTAAAATTATGCTCTTCAAATCTGACTAATGCATACTAATGATTGTAGCATGCATGATATGTACTCTTCTGTTGAGTGCATCAACAACTTTATTTAATTTTCCCTTGATATGTTTGATGTCAAAGTCATACTCACTTAAAAATTAAAAACCATCTTGTCTTCTTGGTATTCAATGTTGGTTGTTCAAAAATATATTTCAGACCACTATGGTCTGTCCTTAATTCGAATCTCTTTCCCATGAGATAATGCCTTTACATCTTCAATGAATGAACTATGACAACAAGCTCCAAATCATGTGTGGCACAATTCCTCTCATGTTCTTTAATATTTCTGGACTCATAACTATTGACATGTCCATTTTGAGTAAGGACTCCACTAAGTCCTTCCTTCCATGCATCTGTACATACCACCAAATTCTCATTTGGGTAAACAATCTTCAAAATAGGTGCACTAGTAAGTAATTATTTCAACAAATTAAAGTTCTCTTCACACTTTGTTGTCCATTCAAATTTAATTCCCTTCTTTTGTAAAGAAGTGATGGGATGAGAAATTTTAAAGAATCATTCTATAAATCTTCTGTAGTATCCAACTAATCTCATAAAAGATCTGATTTCTAAAACATTCCTTGGTGTTGGCCATCCTCTAATGGATTCAATCATCTCTGGATCCACTACTATGCTTTCTTCTAAAATATTGTGCACCAAATATTGGATCTTTTCTTCGTAAAAAAAAACTTATTAAGCTTGGCATAAAGTTGATGTTCCCTCAACACTTGCAACACCAACCTCAAGTGATGTTCATGATATTCCTCAGACTTAGAATAGATAAATATGTCATCCAAGAACAAAATGACAAACTTATCTAGATAATTTCTGAATATGATATTCATTAAGCACAAAAATAATATTATTGCATTGGCCAATCCAAATGACACCACTACAAATTCATAATGTCCATATATGACTCTAAAGGTTGTCTCACTTATGTCTTCTTCTTTGATTCTTACGTGGTGGTATCTTGATATCAAGCCTATATTTGAAAATAACTTTTCTCCTCTCAGCTGATCAAATAGGTCATTAATTCTGGGTAGAGGTTATTTGTTATTCATAATAGCTTTATGCAGTTGTCTAAATTCAATACACAACCTCAATGTCCCATCCTTACTTTTTACAAAGAGTATTGGTGCTCCCCAAGGTGAAACACTTGGGCATATGTACAATTTCTTCAACAATTCTTCTAGATGCATTCACAATTCTTTTAATTCTGGTGTACTCATTCTGTAAGTAGTTTTTGATACTGAGGCAGCTCCTGGTACTAAATCAATAGATAAATCTATCTCCCTCTTTGGTGACAATTCTAGTATTTATTGTAATACATCTTCAAACTCTTGTAATACTAAAAAATATCCAAGGCTTGGCCCTTTTGTGTTTTATGGATCCTCCACAAGAGTTGCATACAATTGACATCCTTTCCTGAAACACCTCTTCAGATGCAATGCTGAAATTTCCATTATAGAAATGGGTCTTGGAATTATTTTCACAGTGCTATGTTTTCCTTCTTCTTCAAGACATGTAAATGTCTTGTTATGACACTTTAGGACAACTTGATGTCTTTGCAACCAATCCGTTCCAATTAAGATATCATAAGATCCCAATGGTATGATATTTAGGTCAACATTATTACTCACAACATTAATATTTATTGGACAACCTATGACCGTCTCATTGATCCTTCTTTTGGTTCTAGTGGCTAGGTGAACCAAACTTGAATTTTCATCCTTAGTTTTCTCCAAATGAAAAATTTCCACTATTTTAGGATCAATGTAACAATGACTTGCTCTTGAATTAATTAAAATAACAATAGGATGATTAATGATCTTACCTTCCACCTCAATCATATGCGATTGATGTTATTCTTGTCGATCTTCTAAGGTTGCATATATTATTGGAATAATTCTACCCATGTCTTCTACTATTGTATCCTCTTGGATGTTATGCATGATCTTCATTTTGTCTTCTCTATGAGGGAAATCTTTTTACATGTGATCTTCTTTGCATCCCCAACATTTGTTTGATAGTCTTCCCATTTTTCCCAAGGAAACTTCTCTCCTATATTCATCCTTAGCAGACTGATCTTGCTGATTTTTATTAGGGTTGTTTCTGTTGAAAGGGGGTTTGAATCCCTTCCTTCTATGATCATATTTCTCTTTCTTCTTATCCTTCCAATATTTCTTCTTGGATTCTCTACCCTTTTCGTGCTCGTACATGTACTTAGCCTTCCTAATAGTATTTGTCAAAGTTCTGGGCTCATGATATTGAATCTTCTTTTTATAAAATGAAGACAATCCACTCAAAAATATTTGTATATTCACCTTCTCATCCTTGATAAACCCTACATACTTCAACAGTCCAAAGAACTTCTTTTAATATTCTCCCATGGTCATGCTTCCCAACCCGAGTTCAAAGAAATATTGTGTCTTCTTGTCATATAAGTTCTCTGAAAGATATCTCTTTTTAAAATATCTCTCAAGCTGCTTCTAAGTGATCCTACTCTCAATAATGTATTCAACTTGCTTCCACTGATCCCACAAAATAACATTTTTTTCATGCAAATGGTATGTGGAAATTATGGCTTCTAGGTTAAATGAATAGTTGTGCAACTGAAATTACTTCTTGATTCCAAGAAACCATGCTTCAAAATCATCTTCCTTTTATCTTTCACCATAAAAGGATGGTGGCTTAAGCTTCCTCAACTCTCCTTGCAAACAGTCCAATTAATGTCTTCTTTTTTGGTGCCTACAAGAGACACTTTTAGACTGCTTATGGAATCCTCAGACACATTAAATTTCCTTGTTGAGTAAGGATGTGAGTGATGGCTACGAGTTCTACTAGAAATTATTGAATGATAAGTTCTTCTGTATTTATCTCTTCTTTCATGATGTCTATCTTCTTCCTCCTATCTTGAGTCTGATCCATTTTTTGTTTGCCTTTGTAATTGATTTAGGCTTTGCATCGTTTGAGCATTTATATGATTGTGTTCTCTCATCATCTTCTCATTGTATACTTTGTAACTCCACACTTCTATTCTCAAGCTTATCACAGTCTCTATTAATGTTTCTTGTTCCCCTCTGCTCATGTGCCCATTTGATTCTATATCTGCATTACCAACACTGATATTTTGACCTTTGGCTTCTCTCTCATGACTGAAGGCTCCCTCTCTTTCCTCCATGTCCCAAATCTGAATTCTTATCTTGAAATAATATGTTTATATCCCCTAATTCTACAAAATATGTAAGCAACCATTTTGTTGGAATTATGTATATTATAGAAATTTTGTCAATTAATGCTACATGTTCTTTTTTTGCTCAACTCATGAAGAATTATATCATAATTTTACAAATTATAATATTATATGTTATTCTCCTCTGAATATTCTTTCCAACGAATATACTCATGCCTCATTTTGATATCTGAGATAAAGTTATGGCTTCCTGAAAAATCCATTTTCACCCCATTTGTGCATTTTCTCCACTCAGTGTAATTTTATTGAAAGACCAACTTTTGTCAACTGCAGAAGAAAATATGACAGGAACTATAGAAAAATTTGTAGGATAAATAGATAATAATAATTACAATAAATTCATAACAACTCTCAATTTTTCAATCTAACACTTTAGTAAAAAACTGCAGCAATCTAGAAATGACAACTTTGCCAATTTTCACTCCTTTTTCCAGACTTTGAAGTTTTAGCAAAACTGACTATCTCTCGATCTGTCCACTTCTGCAAAAAATTCACTAGACCAAATTTGTTTGTATTAATGATTATATAAAACGCAGAGTAAATAAATTTTTACAGTTTTCTGATCTGGGGTCAATTTTCCTCTAAAAATCTCAAAAATCCCCCAAAAATGGCCCAAAATAATGGATTTTGTCCTATTTTAGCATTCCCATTCCAATCCCCTTAGAATTTATTCATTTCCTTCATGGGTTATTTTCATGGCTGCTTCCTGGACTCTCTCCAAGAATTTCAACTTGATCTGGATCTTTGCCAGTGATCTAGATCCGGATATTTAAAAACCACTAATTTTCAATTTCTGACAAATCCAAGCAATAATGGACAGTGACACTCTATGGAATTTTTTTAGACCTCCTCTCTATGGATAAAACATAGAAGTTTCATCTCAATCGGACTTAATCTGTTCTAGTTATGGAAAAAAAAAGAAAATGGCTTCGAACTCTTTTTTTTAAACTGATGGACAATCTCTTGCCTACGTGGAAAGTTGTTGACGTGGTTAATGAACCGACATTGATGTGGCACTAACATGGCATCGAAAACCGATACACCGATGAATATTTCCCTACTTCCAGTTATAACAGCCTTTTAAGTTGCACCATCAATCTCAAATCGGAAGAAATATGGACCATTGATTTGCTCTCTATCGACGATCAACGATCGTCGATTTATTTTGTAAACCAAAATTTTCCACCAATATCCCTGATGCCTAATCATCGGTCATCGACCATCGAATTTTTTTCTTTGCAAACCAAAATTTTTCCACGAATCTCATAGATCCCCGAGCATTGACGATCGACCATTGACAAAGTCCTTTGACGAATAATGTAGTTATAATTTCGTTGAACCCCGACCATTGGTTGTCAGACATCTCTTGTCTAGCATGGTAACTATGTTGATGTGGCATGACACATCACCCTCCTATTTTGTTCATGAACCATCGATATCTTCTCCTTAAAGAAATTTGAACTTCACACTAAATCTGTTGACCCTCGACCATCGACCATTGGTGATCAAAGATTTCCTTTGGACGCATGAACTCCCTTCACCAAATTCCACCAATCCTTGATCATCAACCATAGGCAATCAAATATTTCTTTTGAACGCATTAAATTTTCACCAAATTTCATCGATCCCCGATCATTGACCATCAACGATAGAAGATTTCTTTTGGATGAATCAACTCTTCGCCAAAATACCTGATCCTACCATCGACCATCGACGAGTTCCTTTGACGAACTTCAACACATAAATTTCGGCCAAAACTCAGGTGAATCTAGGCCATTGATCTCCCACTCAAAATATTCTTGACTGTTGATTTTCTTCGACTTCCCAATTGGACGAAAACGAATATGGAGCATTGATCTTCAACATTTTCCCAACCACCAAAATGAATCTCGGTCATTGATCTGGTAACCTTGGCAAACTTCGAACCCTTATAAATTTTTAAATTTATCAAGGGTGGATTTGGGCCGTTGATCTCGAGATTGAACATGATCTTGGTCGTCGATTCTTTGAACTTGGACCAGCGCTACAATGGCCATTAAAACTTGAATTTTCGACCTTGCAAGTCAAATTCATCTCCGCAACTCATCTGATCGATGCCATTAAATATCTTAGACAATTTCAGGGTATTTAAAACTCAAAATGCTCACAAATTTGGGGAGTTTCTTGCTATTTTTTTTGTTTTTCCCCAAATTCGCTCAAACTGAAGTATGGAACAACACATTTCCCAAATTATCACTTGTCCTGGCCCATACCAGTTCGGTGTTTGAACCAAAATATTTTATACCACTTTGTAATGTACCCAACCACTAGTAGGATGGCCACACAACTTCAAATTACACTTCAAGAACTGATTTCGAATGATGATAACAATTAATTATTAAAGAAGCAATAAAGAAATGCAATAATCACACATACAATAATAAAGATTCATGCTAGGCTTAAAAATATTGCTTAATCATGTCATGCACAACAATAAAGAGTAGGAAGACACATTTAAAAAATACATATCTTAGAGATAATAATTAATACACATCAAAAATACATATACAAACAGAGAAACACATGACAAAGAGAACTTTTTTTAATAAAACCAATCACCAACTAGTTGTAGACCAAGGATGTTCCACCCAACCTTAGATATTGTTGTTCCAAGTCTCAATAATAGGTCACCCCCGAGCCAGGGCTATGAATCCACAACGACTAGTTCCAGAGAGACCCTCAGCTTCCCAAAACATTCAACACTCAAGCTCTCACATGTTTTTCAACACACAACAACCCAAAGTACCCAACTCTCTTCTCTCCAGCATGCACCACCCAAAGACAACGAACCCCCTCCACTGCCACGCAGTCCCTCAAGATTTCGACTTCTTTCCAGGGCTCTAGTACATCTGGTTGAGAAACTCCATGCTAGAACTCTCATGATTCACAACTGTGAGAAAGTCTCAGCACATGCCAATGCATCTCAGGATTATAGGCACCAATTCATGGTTGGAATACACCAATAATTACTACAACCAATAAAACAATGGCTTCTTTCCTTAGCAATTCGTTCCCATGTCCAAAAAACAAGAATAAGAATGAATGATGAATAATGAATGAAGAACCAAATGAAAGAGTGAAAGAGTGAAGAAGAAACCCCAAACAACCCACAAGAGGGCTTTATATATTTACCTGGGAATCAAGAATCACATGACCTTTCCCCAAGAATCTCATGTAACCACTTTTCCCAATTAAAACCAAGATGGGTAAATAAAATATAATAATAAGACTTAGCCCCTTTATCCTTCTCTCTCATGGAATCATAGCTCCCTATAACTCTTGTCCTTGTCTGTCTTGCAACCAACAATGTATTTTATTATTTTCAATGTTCAAAGTATTACATTTCCTAGTCACTTCGGCCTCTTTTAATTGTTTGGGCACTCCGACCTTTCATCAAATAAAACAAATACATTGTTAATGTGGGGACTCAAAAATGAGGTATTACATCAAATAATGAATTTACTTTTTGTTAGAAGTTATTTATTTTAAAGTCCTAGTTGGTAGAATCATCCAACCATGCCATCCTTGGGTGTGAGGTGGGGGCATGTATGGTTGTTGAAGATGAAAATGTTGAAAATTAAATTACTTAAATGGAAAATGAAAGTTAATAATAGATAAGGAAACATCTTTATCCATTTCTCATTTGCCAAGATAAAAAATATTACAAGATGAAGAGCATATATAGATTGAAGAGATGTTCCCCCACACTAGAGCACTTCAATAAGAAGACAAATTACTTCCAATTAATCATCAATAACTTATGTGCATGCAGTGGAAGAATTTGATGTAATAAATTCAATTAATATGATTTAATTAAATCCGAAAAGCTAACTCTACATTGTTTAGTGTCTAAGAAAAGTAAACTCTAAATAAAACTACATAGTGAAATTTAGAGAAAAAGATGGTTAGAAAACCCCTACAAAAAATATTTTTCTTCTTGACTATGTAGACCTAGACCTATAGATAGGGCACAAAGTATGTAGGTGATCAAGCTCATGAGTTGTGTAGTATATGAATTGTGCAACTATGCAAATTGAATCCCACACACTTTGTAAAACAAATTTATGGGGATGATAAAATTGAAAACATAAATTTTTTCTATGCCCACGACAAGGTAATGAAGCAAAAAAAGAATCAACTCCATCATGGTGAGTGACTACAGGTTGTGAAAGGTTTGAGAAGGATTCAAATCTAACAAAAGGAAGAAATGTTGGATTTCTTTCCTAGAAGAGTTTCCATTATTCTATGGTTGATTTGGTTCAAGGGTGTACCTAATGCACTCATCCAATAGGTTGGAACTGTTAGTGCATATAGAAAATAAAAAACACAAGATGTATGAACGAGCAAAGGTAAATCAATCATTTTCATTAATACACAATCAATAGAAATTGAAAGAG